>BQNB010054705.1:4502-39432 GCA_026074375.1 Tanacetum coccineum | reverse complement strand
GCCTCTTAAAGGTACTAATAGAAAGTACTATTAAAGATCATCGTCTTCCTATTCTATAGACTACATAGAACAAAAATTATCGACACAACGTACAATACTTTAGCTGCTCAGGTTTGGCATTCTTTTCAAATAGAATCAAGGTAGATAGATTATGGGTCAAAATGGTCTAAGCGTAGCAAATGAAATGGATATTTTGTAGGTCACATATGCGTTTGATGGAAATCGCACAATCAAATAGGAAGAACCTAAAGGATACTGCGATTTATGGATATTGTGATCTTAGCTATCATCAGGTTCAAGATGAATATCGTATATATAGCTATTTAGGGGTGTGTGATTAAGCTTATTTGGTTCTTATCTGCTTATTGTGTAATCACTTACTGAAAATGACTTATTTTTCTATGTGCAAGATCTAGATGCTATTTAATTTATGTAAATTTGTTTGTTTAATAAAAACTTGAAACTGGAAATCATTTTGTAATATATTGATTAGATTTGGTTGTGAAATCAAGGGCTCTTTGGTGATTATGATGGACCTGGAGGATCGGCTTAAAAATTTCGCACGCCTCACCATCATCTCAGTTCTTCACCATATTATGGTCAGTCGATCCTAACTTAGAGGCTATTGTGTCTATTCATGATAAGTAAGAATATGCTTATTTAGTGACACCTAATTAGTGCGGAAACATTTAGGCATGCTCCTTAAATGGTATTCCTTTTTTGTTATGTGTACGTAATATCTATATGACATCATGGAAAAAAATCAGATACTTCTGATCCAAAGGTGCGAATCTGCTAAAGGTGCTAATTAAAATTGGTGCCTTTGGTATTATGAATAAATCAATTAGTATGTTTGAAGTTGTTTGCGATTTCTTAATGTGCATTTTGCAAATGATTACATGATAGAGGAGTATTTTAATGAAGACACAAAAGAGGGTTAGTGGGTCTGTGCGTTTTGGCGTGTTTAGAAAATTTGTTTATTTTGTAAAAGAGGAAATGGTCAATACTCAAATCTTTAGCTTTAAGAGGATCTGGGATACTGACCAACCCAACCCAATTTTGCCTATTTTTATAATATGAAGTTTACTTTCAAAAAGATAGAATAACTACCAACCCAACCCGATTGTCCTTAAACTATATACTAGATAAGCTGATATCTTCAATTAAAATTGCATTTTCACATAACGTGCACTTCTTTAGGGCCGAAACTAAACATGAGAAGAAGGGGCATGCAGAGAACTATGAGCATGGTCAAGTGACTAGAAAAGGATTTACTCACTTTGGCTCGGGAAATTGAAAAGTTGCCCGCTGAGATGACCGATGCTGAAAAAGGGCTCGGGCGACTCCAATCCACAGTGAATCCAAATCTAGGTAATGAAATTATATGCATTTAAGATGAAATCAAATGAATTTGGCTTGCCTGTCCTGCATATTTGGTGTCCTGTAAATGAACTATACGCTAGACTAAAGCGGATGTAAATTTATTAGGCATATAGGTATCCAATCGCTTGATGTCATGCATACTTTATATATGGAAAAAGAGAATCATACTTGATATGTCTGTAAGTGTATATTATGCATACTTTAATAGGTTTAGATATTATGATAGTAAGGCCTTTTAAGACATTTAGTGACTTACGACAATAGGTTTTTGTAAACTTATATAGGACATTAGATAAAACAATATTAAACTTAGAAATGAAATCAGTTGTAGATTGGTCGATGTTGGAATCTATTGTGAATGGATCTTCGATGTCCGAGGAAAACACAAGGAGTTCAGTTGAAATGAAAAAGTGTTTAATGGTTGTTGGTGTCAATACTGTTTTTAGTTGTCGAGAGGGAAGAGGTTCAGTGCGGGCTACTTGGATACAACAAGGCTCATGAGAGTCCATTAAATAGTTTCTAAATGAGAATCAATTAAATTTGGTGGTAATTTTTTTCCATAAAAACCAAGCACCCATGTGTCAATATATGTTGGTATAATTTAAGTAAATGGTTTGAAAATAGGTAAAAACTGGCATAAGTAAAATCTTGATGACTTGATTATATCAGGTTTAATACAGACAAATTGGAATATAGCTTGAAGATCCAGGTCGAGCCTCTTCAAAATGTGGGGATAATGTGTTTGTAGGACTAAACACTGATGATTATTTGGTTTGAGTTGTCTTATCTCATTGTCCGTAAAAATCATTGTGAATAAATCATTGAAAAAACCAAAAAAATTAGTGTAAATTTTCTTTTTATATTTCTATTTTGTGCATGCGCACTCGTTCTCAAGCACGTAGACGTCGACAACCACAAGTCCGACAAACTTCTGTTGAATCATCCAATCTTGAGAAACCTGATAATCCTCCCATAGTTACGATGGCTGATAATCGTACTATGGCGCAACTGCTCGAAGCACCCACCGAGGGGTACGAGGATGCGATAGTTATTCCGGAAATCACCGCGAATAACTTTGAGATCAAGCATGGTCTACTTAATCTTGTCCAAAACAAGCAATTTTTTGGAAATGATAAAGAAGACCCACATGCTCACATCCGTTATTTCAACAAGATCACTTCTACGATGAAGTTCCCGAACGTCCCGAGTACGTCGGTTAAGCTTATGCTTTTCCCATTTTCCCTCGAGGGAGCAGCCCGGATTTGGCTTGAAAAAGAGCCCCCTCGATCGATTCTTACATGGGATGATCTTGTTTCGAAATTCATTAACAAATTCTTCCCTCCCTCTAAAACAACAAATCTCAGAAATGAAATCACGAGATTTCAACAAAAATTTGATGAGACGTTTTACGAGGCATGGGATCGATTCAATGATCTTCTTAGGGGATGCCCGCATCATGGGTTTTCAGAATTGCATCAACTCGATACATTCTATAATGCCCTAAATTCAAATGATCAAGATTCATTGAACTCCGCTGCGGGTGGTAACTTTTTGGATAAAATGCCTCGAGAATGCCTAAAAATATCGATGAGCATAGTCCAAAAGTCCGTCAATCACGAAGCAAAGCCATTGTTTCAAAGGTGAGTACGAGATATTCTTATCCCCAGCAGTTTCATTCCGATGTTGCCGAGTTAAAAGATATGGTCTAGAGCATTGTTTCTCGATAAAGAAAAACAAACTCCTGCTCCCGCTTCGTAAAAGCGGTGGTAGAGCAAGTTATGGAACTTGCGGGGGTGACACTCTTACCAAAATTGTCCAGCCACCAATGACTATCGTGACAATATCCAAGATTACGTGTCACAAGCAGCCGCAGTTAACTACACCCATGGGAAGGCAGTTACCAGACCTCTGATGGTGCTAACCAAATTCGACTCCCGGTTTTTTCACTATGCAAAACCATTCAAAAACAACCAGAATTGGGGGATCAATGTCAACCAAAATCGGGGAACAATTTAAACCAAAAATCGAGGTAGTATTTCAATCAAGGACAAGTTTACCAACCTCAGATTAATAACCCCCGACTTTTCGAAAGCTCCACCATACCATGCTCCACTCATAAACACCAGGTGTATCTAATTCCGATTTTGATCACTACGTCAAAGCTAATGACGCAGTCATGCAAAATATGCAAAATCAAATGGCAAACATAACGGACCTGATCACCAAATTCGTGAATAGTAATACTGCTTCTACTTCGGGTTCGGGTTCTCTTCCAAGCAACACCATTGCTAACCCGAAAGGTGATGTGAAAGCAATCATACCGAAGCGGTGTTTCCTTTAATGGACTCAAACTTCTTTCCTCCTAATAGAGAAGGGAAAAATGAACCGAGGTGACAAAGGATACGGTGCAACAAGCATCGAAAACATCAACTCCGGTGGTCCAAACTCATGAACCCGTTGTTGTTCCAAAGACTAAACCAACCTTGCCTTATCCTCAAGGGCCAACAAAGAGAAGTTCCGTGAAAAAGACGATCTTTTAGCTTCAAAATTTATGGAGATTTTTCGGAATCTCCATTTCGAGCTAAGTTTCGCGGATGCTCTCCTACATAAGCCCAAATTTTGCACCTATGTTTAGAAGCCTCCTCAATGACAGGATAAGATGATTGAGTTGACAAAAACACCGGTAAACGAAAATTGCTCGGCGGTCATCCTAAAAAAGTTTCCTGAGAAACTTGGGGACCCCGGTAGATTTCTTATACCATGTGATTTTCCAGAGATGAATGAATGCTTAGCCTTAGCCGATCTCGGTGCAAGCATCAACCTAATGCTCTGTCCATGGAAGGAACTATGTCTCCCAGGGCTTTTGACCCAAAATCGAATGTTACTTGAACTTGCACGATAGCACCCGATACGATTTCTACTCTAACCGGCATCGCCAAGGATGTTTTCGTGAAAGTTGGAACGTTCTTCTTTCCTGTCGATTTTGTGGTCGTTGATATACTTGCGATCCTCGGCTCACATATAATCTTCAGGAATGAACTTTCTTGAGGAAGACAGTGCCTTAATAGATTGTTCACGTGGTGAACAAATGACCCTTAGACATGATGATCAATCCGTAACTTTCAAAGTTGGTGATACTAAAACTCTCTCCTACAATATCATTGAAACGGTTAACCGAGTCGATGTTATTGACATTGCTTGTGAAGAATATGTTCAAGAAGTACTTGAAACTTCTGAAAGTGGCAATCCCACTTCTACTTCGGATCTTACGATCGATTCTCGCTCTCCATCTTTCACTCCCTTCGGAGGAAGTGATTTTCTAATGGAAGAGATCGATGAATTTCTTGAACGTGATGATTCAATACCACCGGGTGTTGATGGCATCTATGATTCTGAGGGAGATACTGTTTACCTTGAGGAATTGTTAAGTGTGATAAATAGTGACCCAAATCTCCCTCCGTCACCAGTTTGTGAAATTAATGTGCCTGAAAAGATTAATCTTCATGTGAAGATCCTCCCGACCTAGAACTCAAAGACTTACCATCCCATCTTGAGTATGCGTTTTTAGAGGGTGATGACAAATTACCCGTCATAATCGCTAAAAACTTTAAAGATGAGGTTAAAACCGCCATGATCAAGGTTCTTAAGTCACATAAACATGCCATAGCTTGGAAGATTTCTGATATTAAGGGGATAGATCCACAGTTTTGCACCCATAAGATTTTGATAGAGGAAAATGCCAAGCCCGTAGTTCAACATCAGAGAAGGGTTAACCCCAAAATCCATGAGGTTATTAAGCAAGAAGTTATCAAACTTCTTGATGCTGGGTTAATTTACCCTATCTCTAACAGTCCCTGGGTAAGCCCGGTTCATTATGTCCCTAAGAAGGGAGGCATAACCGTGGTAAAAATGAAGAAAATGAGTTAATACCCACTAGGTTGGTTACGGGATGGCGAGTTTGCATCGACTACCGAAAACTCAATGATGCAACTCGTAAACACCATTTCCCGTTGCCATTTATGGATCAGATGCTTGAAAGATTAGCCGGAAATGAGTACTACTGTTTTTTGGACGGATTTTCCGGCTATTTTCAGATCCCGATTGACCCACTTGATCAAGAAAAAACTACCTTCACCTGCCCTTACGGGACATTTGCCTATCGTCGCATGCCTTTTGGGTTATGCAATGCACCAGGCACGTTCCAAAGGTGTATGGTTGCAATCTTTCACGATATGATTGAGAAAACCATGGAAGTCTTCATGGATGATTTCTCGGTTTTCGGTGATTCTTTCTCCTCTTGCCTTTCCCATTTAGACAAAATGCTCCAAAGGTGTGAAGACACCAATCTTGTGCTAAATTGGGAAAAGTGCCACTTTATGGTCAAGGAAGGCATAGTCCTTGGCCATAAGATTTCTAAATCCGGGATTGAGGTTGACAAGGCAAAAGTTGATGTCATTGCAAAATTGCCTCATCCCACTACCGTGAAGGGTATTCGCAGTTTTCTCGGTCACGCCGGATTCTACCGACGATTTATTCAGGATTTTTCCAAAATCGCCCGGCCTATGACCCACCTCCTTGAAAAAGAAACTCCGTTTATCTTCTCGAAGGAATGCATCGAAGCATTTGAAACCCTTAAGATGAAGTTAACCCAGGCTCCAATTCTAGTTGCTCCCGATTGGGACTTGCCCTTTGAAATCATGTGTGATGCAAGTGATTTTGCTGTTGGGGCAGTCCTAGGGCAACGTAAGACCAAGCACTTCCAGCCGATACACTATGCAAGCAAAACTATGACCGAGGCTCAAGCACATTACACTACAACGGAAAAAGAATTACTTGCCGTAGTGTATGCTTTCGAGAAATTCCGGCCATATCTTGTCTTGTCCAAAAGCATAGTGTATACGGACCATTCGGCTCTCAAGTACCTGCTTGCTAAGCAGGATGCTAAGCCAAGATTGCTCCGGTGGATTTTGCTGCTCCAAGAATTTGATGTCGTTATCCGTGATAAAAAAGGAGCAGAAAATCTCGCCGCAGACCACCTTTCTAGACTTGAAAATCCCCATCAAAGTGAGCTCGAGAAAAAGGAAATTACGGAAACATTTCCTCTCGAGACACTTGGGATGGTTACCTTTCGTGGTGATGATAATGCCCCATGGTTTGCCGATTTTGCAAACTACCATGCGGGGAATTTTGTGATCAAAGGACCAGACCTTGTGCAGTCTCGCGTAGCATTCTCAGAGAAACAGCATATGAGTCTGTATACAGGTGACCTATGTCGGCTACTCAGTAGCGGATCTGCTACCAGCACTAAGCAACGGATCTAAAACTACTCAGATGTGCTCACGGGTGGGATTATTTTGAGCTACATACCATAGTAATTTGCATGTCTTAGTTATCCGTTTAGTCTGCAAAACTAACGTGAGCAGTAAATGCTAAGGAGGGTGAACGCGGGTGCACATGCCTACGTATCTCACCTTTTTCACAGAACGGTTGACAAATTTCCCACATCTCTCAAAGTTATATGTCGTATTTCACTCCCCAACCGAGCGAGAAAACTCAGTGGAAATTACGGAGGGATACACAATTGTCTATAGAGACACTTGGGATGGGTTACCTATCAGTGAGCGATATCTGTACATAATTCTCATCGCCTAGAATTTGAGCCGAATTTTGTATGAGTTGAAGAATCACGACCGGTCGGTGCGAGGACTCTTTTTGTGATCTACAGCGACTGTCGTCAATCAGCAGTAAAAGAAAGTTTTCAAAGACAGTTCACAACACTCTTCTTTGCGAGACGACCCCTTACTATTTACACAATATGATAAGTCGACACATCATGGGGATCGGCGTGTTGTGACACGGCAAGTGAATGCTCTCGTCCGAAGCATCCCTCGAAGCTCTACCACAATGAACCATCCACGAGGGCTATCCTGGTGCCAAATACTCCACATGCCAAAAAGGATCTTTGAATAGCACGGTTATCATTCATAGGCCCATAATTTACAAGAAATGAACACGACACAGAGAGATGGTTTAGGAAAAACTACACCCGGTGACCAGCATCAAGTGATAACATAGCTTCACATAACGTGATGAGATGCCTTAAAATTTCTCTTTATCCCCATTTAGTGAATCTGTTACGTTTGGGGTATTGACTTCATCGGGCAATAGTTCCCGTCCTTCAAGATGGGATACAAGCGTAATGATACTATGTGCCGTCAATTCACTTGTCGATAACTAGAGGGTTCGGAAAGACAATACAGCGCTCCCACACCAATGACGCCTGGAGTCCTGCATTTGCACACTATTTTCCGCAATCTCTCTTCGACCTCATGGCAATACGGTGCACCCGACGTTGACACCTCAAGTAATGACTCGCATGATACACATTATTTGGCATAGCTCATCTCGTACTTCATGCAATAGAGACCATACGCCTGTTAGCCAATCACTGAGACCCTCACACTCATCGTCCCTCCACGCGCTCATATCACAACCACAAATCAACGTGGCATTGTGCAGGGGGTCGCGGGGGGTGAGTATCCAGAATCAATGCGGTTGAAACATAACTCTAAGGGACCACTAGGCAAAAACTGTGCCGTCTAGGTTCGAGCCATAAACTATGATCGACACACGTTGGCAATTGCCGCAATAGATGGGGACAATGCACTTCGCGCTTCAACACAAACTACCCTCGGCTGTACTCCATACAATGCCAGTGTCGAATTACGGAGAAGGCATGATCATCTGTTCTGATTGACGCTCGTAGCTACTAAAGTCGATTATTACTTTTTCGTGTAGACTTTATAACTATTGGGGCTTGTAAAAACTGACCGAATACCTTATAGACCTAATGAACTACTGTCGCATTCACTATCATTCCCATGGTATACTTCGGTACACATACTCACTGAGCTAAATGAACTGTTCCTTAGAGTTATCCGATGCTATGAAAACTCTTCTCCTGATCTAGTATATAAGAGAACTATTACAATGAAGAGTCTACATGCAACCGGAACTCGAACCAAGACACAAATCACGTTTTGTATACTAACGTAGATCGCGAATTCCTCCCACTTCTAACTCTAATTGGATAGATGTTTCTCGGGCTATGATGTCTTAAGCAGCCCGTCTCGAATACTAGATCGGGTGAAATCCCCCATCTCACTCCGAAGAGGACACTTACATGCTAAAATGCAACTAACATAACCAATATATATAAGAATGACACATGCCATCCTTATAACTTACAAAATAAGACTACTTCCTACGTCGACTATTCAAGCGGATATCATAACGATTACAAATTGCTTGCTCTTGCTCAGTTAAATCATACATCGAAGCCTCATAGCCATCATAGCATTCCAAATGATCTTCCAAGTCACTCACAAAGCCACCACCTGGTATACCATCCGGCATACATACTTCCTCAACTTCAGACTCATCCGAATCCGAATTAGAAATATGTTTACTCTTTGAATTCTTTCGTGACTTTAAAAACTGATCCAACAAACTTCCTTTTTCATTCCCATTTACTTCTACATTTACTGATTTAGCATTATTCGACACCTCATTAGTATATTTAAATGAATTCTCAATAGCCGAACCAAAATCAGTGTTAATATCCAGAACCTTGTTTTCCTCCATAAGTCTGTCCATATTTTCTTCTAATTGACCAAGATCAATAGCATCCTAAATATACATAGACGTACCTTTAACACAAGGGATAGCATCCATAGCCGCATCAAGGGATTCACATGGTTTGTTAACCACCTGAACATCCACTGTTGTATCCTTTGTATCCACTCGAGTAGGTTTAGAAACATGCCTATATACAAGTTTAGACATAGGTTTTGCGAACCTAATTCCTTGAATCTGTTTTGCTTTATACGGCTGTTTCCCACCAGTCCGACGGTTAGATGGTATGTTTCCCTTACTACTAATCTTCGACACACCCCCATTTCCTGATGTCGAACCTAGAATAGCCTTCTTCGCCCTAGAAAGGCAGAATTTATCATCATGATCAAATATTTTACAATTTGAACACCGATAAGGCCTCCATTCGTATTCTACTTCAAGAGTTTCTAAAGAATGACCAAAACCATTAGAGAATGGAATAGCCACCACAACTGAATCCTTTATAGCACGTTCCGCAGATAATTAAATAAGATCCCGTGCATACGTACTTCATCCCCATGGGTTAAGGCACAAGTCACTAGTACGTGCATCCAGCCTAATAGGTCATCCCAACTGGGTGGTGATTAGGCTTAACCTAATTTCTGAGAAATCTACCACCGGTACACTATGGACCTTAATCAACACTGTAAACTTTGTACTATCTTCCATCTTTAACTTGGTATTAGCCGTCCAAGTATTTAGCACAATAGGCATCGATCTAATAAACCAAGGTCCGCCATTTATAACTTTAACCATACCTTTATGTGACGAAAATTTGAAAAGGAAGAAGTTATTACGAACAATTACACTTTCAAATCCGTATTTCACCCATGCATTACGGACATAATTTTCAATAATAAGGAACGTTAGCCAAGAGCTAATGAAATATCCGTAAAGTGTATTAGAAAATTTAACACTAATTTCATTAACCACCGCAATAGGTAATGCAACGTCAGCACCTAGCACCTTATCCTCATTAGTTAAAGATGACACTTTAACAATCTTATTCTGTGAGTCCAATCGACTCATAGGAGCATTAGAATCCCTCTTTGTAGCATCATTAGAATTAGGAATACAAGGACTCCCAACCTTACCACTACCCACGTTTTCCTTAGCCATACTAGTAATATTTTGGTTATCATTATCCACATTAGAAACAGGTTTATCAATGTTCGTCTCAATCAGATTACTAGCAGCAGCTTCATGAACGGTAACACCATCATCAAGCCTAATTTTGTCCATGGTTTCAACAACCAATAGAGCTTCTACAGAATTAACACATCTAATAGGCTTCATTGGTTTGCCGTCTTTCCCTAACATTTTCCCTTTGATATTCTGAACTTTTTTGGCTAATTCAGTTAATAACGGTGCTGCCTTTTTACTAGAATCACCAAGATCCTTCTTATTAGTCTTTTGCTTCGACGACCTATTAAGAAAGCCTTGTTCCATCTCTCATACACCCCACGATCAATAAAACCCTAGTCTTCCAATAGAACTTATGACGGCCAAAAAAGAAAACCCTAATAATTAGGGTTTAATTGTCGCATACAAACCCTAGGCCGTACCCACGTATGAATCAAACAGCAATCCAAGATATAGCAATAACAGCAACAATAATCATAAATACAAGTCCACATATATATGACTAGATCAACCAGAGCAAGACGTGAAACCCTAGAGAATATATATTGAAACCATAAAACCCTATACAACCTGCTACCAAGAAGAACTATAAATCGTAATAATCAACGATCAAAATGATAGAACAAGCCTTAAACAGGTAAAAGGATCAATAGGAGAGGAGGATAACAACGTTTAACATCAATGATCCAAGTAAAAACGATTTGACGGCGCAACCCTAATAAGAAAAAACACGTCCCTTGAATGATCAGATCCAATAAATAGATAGGAAACAAGGAAGGAAACGATTAGAATTGATTTGAAAATAATTAGGGTTGGCCGGAAATCACCACAAACGAGAGAGAGATTTTAGGGGTTTTTTTAAAAAATGTTGAAACTATCTTTACTGCAAATTAATGGACGGTAAATTTAGTAATTCTGTTACGTATACGTGAAATAGAGAAATCTAATGAAATTTTATTAAATTTGTACTAGTATAATTCTATATGCGGGTCATGAGCCAGTAGGAGCATTCATGATGCATGCTTGCATATGTAACATTTGGTCATCGAAGACCTTCCTAACTTAACAATAAATTAAGGAACCACAAGGTGAGTTATTTTGCATATTAGTTTCTCCCTACATACTAAGGGACAAATCTAGACCATCCATTTCATTAGATTAATAAGACAAGATTTAGAATTAAAAAAAACATTGAGGGACCAAAATTGTAAATTTACTAAAACTCACACTAACCACTCCCTCATAATTTGTAGAGTTGGCAAATCTTGCCCAAATTGTAATTAATTAACCTTTTTGTTAGGATCAAATCCAGCTTAAAAAATAAAAAAGAAAAATGATTTTTGAAAACTTTAAGGGGTATTTTCACTAGCAGTACTAACACATAGTTTAGTACTAGCTAGTTCCCTTTTTAGAACATTTATAGCTAACAAACTAAATTAAAGCTACGCAGTAATAACTCCAAGTATAACGTTAGTTAAAACGTGGAGACTGGTGGTTCATTTAGACTTATCAGCTTATTATTTATTACGTCTAAATAAATTTCCTTAGCTTTTTAGAGTAGATTAAACCATTTTCCTTTACTGTCTTTAAGAGTAAGCTCGTTTAAGCTTACTTTCCTTTTCAAAGTATTTTCAATAGTGCATCAGTTTGTAGCTTTTTAGCTCATTTGCCATTCTAGTTTATTCTAGTCGCTTATTCTTATTCCTGAAGTGCTATAAGGATAGTTAAATATCTTGATTAGCTTAATTGCTTAGTTTCTTGCTTTCATTAGACAACTTAGCAGTACTACGTTTAAAGCCTAGCAGTACTACTATTAAAACTAGCAGTACTACTCCAAGTTAGTACAGATAATTAATACTTGCTATGTACTAGTTTCTAGTACTGCAAGTTTCCTTGCTTAATTTAGCTTAATTGCTTTTTGAATTTGCTTATTTAGAGTTAGCTTAGCTTATTTGTTTTGTCTTAAGTTTATTTGAGCTTATTTGTGTCTTAGTTTAAAAGTTTTAAGTGTTTGTACCATTCCTAGTCTTTAAGCCTGCTCTTGCTTATTTTTGAGTGCGTTTGCCTATTAGGTTTAGTGCCCAATCATATCCAAATCTTTGTTATTCAATCATCAATCATCAATCCGTGATTCGATTTTCCATTCAATGCCTCGATTGGACATAACGACCCTCGAACACTCTATACTGCTTTTGTTTCAATTGATTTCGCGAGATTTTGACCCTTGTTGTATATTTATATTTATTTGTATTTATTGGTATATTATAAGGGGTGAGAAGAGGCGAATCAATACCTCACTATGGCCAGTCAACATAAGGATCACTTATGTTGACCTGGTTAGCTTGGTAAGTTTCCAAATATTATGTTACGAGTTATACTATTACACTTTTAGGTATGACCAGAGTTCTTTTCTTGATGATTGGCTTGAATTGTCTTCCCACCTCTTCAACTCCTTAAGTTTTTAAGATAATATTGGGAAGAGGTCTTTTACGTTATGTGTGGGTTGATAAATAGAAGTATCGTAATCAGTACATGTCGTGCTCGTCTCAACCGCGTATGGATATGCTATTTTGATGAGATTGTTTTACTCCCTTTCTTGAGGTGCTGGCCAATAGGTGTAAAAACAATTATGTTCTGGATCTCTTAGATGAAAATGTTCCCCCTTAGATCCTTTTCTTTGTAATTTTCCTAGCGCCTTGCTAGTTTCTTAATATAATTTGTCGTTCTAAAAAAACACTTTCTTTCCAAGTTTAGCATATTCTTGGAATATTCCTTTATACTTTAACCAACTTCTCAAACCATAGTTAGATTCTAACTAGATCATTTACTTTGGAGGAATACCAAAAATACCCTTTTCTATATAGTTCTTTCTAACTTTTGATATCGGAAACAAACAAACCCCAAAATCTCTTTTAAACACTTCACAAACACCTTTATCAAATGGATATTTGAGTTGGTTGACCTTGAATGTAGGAATGATGAAAGGTCATAGCGTGAAGTACAATTGGGGGTTTAACAAATGCGAGTATTTAAAATGCTAAAATCCTGAAGAAAATACTTTGAGAATCTGGCGAGCTGGCCACGTTGCACCCTTGGGATTTTTGGCGTATAAATACCCACCCTTGGCCTTTGTATTCCTCACCTCTTGCATACATTCTTTCTCTCTTTTCTTTTCTCCTATCCTCTAAGTCTAACATCAAAGTGTTCTAATCTTCTCATCTTATCATTCTATTGAAGTGAACAAATCTTCGAAAGAGAGCCACACAAGTACCTAATCCATAATTTTGTGTTTTGTCAAGGGTCTTCTTTTGAATACCTTTCTATTAGAATCGAGAATCTAGGCTAGGTTATGGATTGATTCTTAAATCTAACTATATTTCAATTTAGTTGTACAGGGAAGTCTTGTATCCGAGAGATCAAGCCTAGATCATTAGGGATCTAGTTGGGGTTTTGGTTATACTTCCAAGGGGAAGTCTTTAGAGATCATAGGTTAAGTCGAATCACAGGTTCTTAGGGGTGAATTTCGAGGGCAAAATACTCTAGGTAGTAACTCCTCTTTGTGAGCGCCGATCTTTGTGCATATCGGTGGAGCTAAATTGTAATACGGTTTATAGTCCACCATAAGGATTATACTAGGAATAGTATAGGTGTCGTAGATTCGCAACTAGAGATACGGAAGGACTAAACCCCCTTCCCAAAATAGTACATATCGTGGTGTCTCTCTCTTGCTATCGCCATCTACTTATAGTTTCTTTCCTAAGTAGATCATCAAACCACTCGGTTCCTTCGAGACTTTAAGTTTTGCAAAACTTCAAAGAAGTCAAGAAAACCGTATTCACCTTCCCCCTAAGATTCTACAAACACAATTAACATACAAAATCAAATCATGCAACAATCTCATTTAAATTATTTTCTAAAAATCCTCAAAGACCACGATATAGAATCAAGACTCCATCGATTATCGCGTTAGGCTGCAAAGAACGATTACATTTTCGCCATCTCCGGTATTCTGTTGTAAGCCAAAAACTAACCGAATACGTCGGATGACCAAATGTTTTAGGAGTGTAAAGCTAGATCTAGATGTTCAAGATGAGATGTAATAGATATCTAGTTACATTTAATTGTATGTGTGCCTAATCATAATTCGTGACGTCTACTCAAAATCCTACTAGGATATGAATGCAACTTTGAGTGCATTTATGCTTAGAAGTTTTGTGCAATATTTGCACTAACAATTTGAGTAAAGTTTTTGACTCGTATATGATCCTAACATGAGAAGGCTTTTCAAAACTCTAGGTTGTAGATTCTTATTTCTAATGATATCTTAATTACATCAAAGATGATTGGGCATATTACGTAAGTAGATACTAATCAAGCGCACTCAACATCTGAATTTTGCTAATTAGCCAAAAGCTCTAAGCATAAGTTACTATGTGATGGCAAGTTATGATATGAGGGGATCTCTAATTGAGTAATTGACACTGTGCATTACTTTCCCTTAGATTAACACAACTTTTCAAAGTTAACACCTATATGATGTAAAGGTGACCTCAAAAACTACAACATATCTTTTATCTTAGAAAACAAAATAATCATAACCCCTTCCATGCCTTTCACGTAATTCCTAAACACATAAATCAAGCTTTAATAGCGCAGTGTCATCCAAATCAAACACAATCTAAAATGTCTAGATTATCATAAATCTAGAAAAACATGAAGATGTGCACCATACATATTTCCTTCAATGACCTTACTTTGAAAATTATATTTCCTAACTTTTGAAGATGCATGTCTAACGAACGATCATGAGTAGGTAATGTATGAATTTAAATAATACAATTGAGCACCTAACATCTAATTAAAGGTAATTTGTTAGAGTTATGAGTTCATGATCTATTAGCTTTTATAGCGTGCAAATAATTAGCATCTTACCAATAAGCATGAAATTAACTACCATCATGGTAAGTAGGCATGTAAGCAAAAATCATCAAAACATATATCTCATGCAAACATAATTTTCATATCATCACTTAATAACACTAACAAGTAAGCATATAACCACATAGCATTTAGCCTATCATCAATTAATCATTACGACAAGTGAGCATAACATCCAATTATCTTCAATTTATGATAAACTAACTTATTCATAAAGATTATTAATCACTAAGCATATCATTTCAATCATAACTAGCAAGAATCATATAATCACATACAAGCAATCACAAGTAGGCATATATTCATCTATTACAAAAATCACACAAGTAGGTCATCCAACTATCTATATGAAAGCTAGAATGATATTCTCAAAAGTTTGGTAAGTTAATGCTTGTGATATTCCTTTTAGATGTTTGATGATATTAATGTTGGTTTGTTGTTTCTCTTGATTTGAAACAACTTGCTTTTGTTTTAAGTTCCGGAGGTCTTAATTCTTTGTTGGTATTTTTAGTTGGAATTGGATGATCAAGAAACACAAGTTAGTTCCTATAGTTATGCGTTCATGCACCATGATTTGTCGAGCCATGCATGATACTTTCAATTATAGTTGGTTGTGAGGAACACTTGATCATCATTTTGGATTTTTAGTAATGATAACTTTCCAATTTCATTGCAAAGAAAATACTTGGGAGCTCGGATGAGTAGTCCAAGTTATCAAACCTACTTCAATGTGTATCTTAATCCTTCTTGGATATTTTACACATATTGGACACATAATCCAATATACAATAACAAAGTATTGCTAAGTCTAACATCTCAGAATTATGGTCGATATGTTGTGTCAACATTGATAATCTTTAACTACCATTGTGTATGGTAAGTTAAGTACATAGTTTCTCAAACGAGACGACTATATTATCATGTTTATTTATTGTGTATTTTAGTATGTTATGCAATACCATACCGAATTTAATTTCAAAAGAATTCTCTTTAACTACGTGAGTAGTTTGTATGCTTGCATAAAGTTCTTTTTTTCTTTTGTACCTTAATACACATAACACGTAAGCACATAAGCTCTAAGAGCACAAGTATACACACACACACACACACACACACACACACACATATATATATATATATATATATATATATATATATATATATATATATATATATATATATATATAATAAATATTATTATATATATAATATATATATATGATATATATATATAATATATATATATATATATATAAAGGTTATGCAAACAACTTCTAGACCTCTACCCTTTCTCTCAACACCTCACTCAAATTAAAATCTTATGGTGCATGTCAACCATAAACAACCTCAACTAGACTCGTGCAATTTGGACTTTGAAAAATGTCATGCAAAAATCCTAAGCTTGTTTTGTCTTAGACCTAAGTGTTCTCTCATTCAACTCATCAATAGCATGTCTATTGGATGACCTATAGTCTCTTAGATACTCTAATGATGGCTTCCTATTGCTTTGTATTTCGTATGGTGTTTTATTAATGAACTTTCTTATATAAACCCTTTTAAAAATATATGTAGCCGTATCTTTAGCATGACACCAAAATTTTTGTAGAATTCATAAAAGCTTCTAAATTGAAACTTATCAAAATCACTACTATGATTAGTTTCAATTGAACCAATAGAACAATGATGGAGGTTTGCATGCCTTTTATTCAAATTTTAAACTTTCCTAATGCGTCATCATTAGACTCAATAAGCACTACTCAAGTGTAATTTGAGTGATCATCAAAGTATAGACGCTTCCTCCATAATTTTGAGTGGGTGATAGACCAAACAAATCTAAGTGTAACAACTCAGAAACCCTAGTAGTTGACACTTCATTTTTAGTCATATTGTTTGCATGCCTTGACTCTCAAGACGATACATATAAAGTTCATTTCTCCTATGAAACTTAGCTAGTGATTTACCATTTTTAGTAATACCAATTGTATGTTTTATGTCTTGTAAATCTTAATTAAACCTTATGGAGTGTGAGAAGCAAGTATTAGGAATTTTGGACGCCAAGTGAGAGTTTTTGAAAATGTTGTTATAATCCTAACAACAGCTAACACATTGATGACGCTCCAACTCATGCCCAACGCACCCGGGGCTGATCACTTTTCATTCTCAAAGTGTAGATCCCCTTTTCCCTTTCCGTGGCATTTTGAATCAACTAAATCAGAGTCCGGATGAAAGAGTTATCGCTAAAATACTAAAGAAACTTTTTAAAAAAACTTGATTTCGTTGTTGATGATTTTTTTGTATTCTTAAAGGCCTAAAACTTAGATTATGATGTATTCAAGTTATTAAAGTTGTAAGCACATAAATATACTCCCTAAACACATTCCATGCAATTTTAGTCTCATTTTATGTTAATCGCCTTTAACTTTCTAAGTTCTCAAACTTTGAAGTTGTAACAAGAATAAGCTACCTAGCATCAAACAAATTCACATAGCATTTTTGATAACTATAATATAAAGCATTCAAGGATTCATATGCATAATAAGAAAACTTAGCTCGGTTTTTATGGATGATTTAAGTTTCACGGCCACGTGATAAAGATCCACCATTGATGCTTTGTCTTTCCTCAACGATTACTTATATACACCATCATACTCCTAACAAACATATAACTCAAAAACTTGGTCCCCAATGGTGGTTGGGTCTATTGGTGTTAGCATAATACACTACCAAGGTATACATTCTTGGGTCTTGAAGTAAGACACTAAGTGTCTCAAGGCCAAACCTTGAAAACATTGACCAATGGTTATTTTGAAAATTTCTTTGGTTTTGAAATCTTAGTCTAAAGTTTTGAGGGTTTTATGGTCTAAAAAATCTTTGGTTTGGGTAGGAGTTGTCTTTCCTTTGAGATGAGTTATATTGATGATGTGAAGACCTTTTGTTCTTTAAAAAGTTTCTTCTTATAGAAGATTGGTTGTTTTTAGCAAATTGTCTTTGATTGTATGAGGTTAAGGTTTCATATTTGGTGATGGTAAGAGTGGTCTAAGGTTGACTCGAGTTTTAGTGTATCCAAGTCCATTGTGTGAAACCGGTTTGTAAAATAGTTTTTTGGTTTCACTTCTTACAATGGGTAATTGAGTACCTCGAGTGTTTGCAAAACGACTTTGAGGAAAGATGGGTTTAAAATGAGTATTTGACAAATTACAGTTTTGACTCTCTTTTACAAACATGATTGTTTGCTTTGACTCTCAAAAGTGGTTTTCTTAGCATTTGAAAATCCAAGACCTTCCTTATCTTGGGACAATTTTTGATGACATAACATGTCATCCAAAATACTACTACTCTTCTTAAATTTTGAAAAGCTCAACGCTTATTCTTGAATTTTAAAAACATTACCTTCTAATGAGTCAACCTTTTGTGTGAGTAGCTCACATTTTTGACATGGTTCAATCACCTCTTTAGACTTAGTAAGTTTCCTTACTTTAAGTTTAAGTTCATTGATTTTGTTATATAGTTTAATTTGTTCATTTTTAAGAGAACGTCTTTCTTTTAAAAGTCTTTGATTTGCTTTAACAAAATCTTTGCAAAATTTTAAAAGTTCCTCATTATCTTTTTGCAATTCATGAATATTAGAAATAGATGAGTTTAGATATACCTCTTGTGATTCGATTTCCATAAGACATGTTGCGTCCTTCTTCGATTGATCGTCGTCTTCACCATCGCCACATGTGCTCTCACAAGATGTCTTCGGATCGTTCTCACAGGAGTATCCATAACTACTTGTACTTCCCCCATTGACCTAAGGTTATCTTAAGCCATAGATCTTACTCAATTGTTCTAAAAATCAGATTTAAGATTTTGAATTTTTTAAAAAGAAGTTTTTAACTTAAAACGACTTCTCGAGAAGGTTTTAATGCTTGAATACTTTAGTAAACCGCTCTGATACCAATTGTAGAACCATAAGGAGGGGGGGTGAATACGGTTTTCTTGACTTCTTTGAAGTTTATAAAACTTCAAGTCTCGAAAGAGCCAAGTGGTGTGATGATCTACTTAACAAAGAAATAATAAGTAGATGAAGATAGAGAGAGAGAGAGATGCGACGATATATACTGGTTTGGGAAGGGGGTTTAGTCCTTCTGTACGTCCACTTGTGAATCCACGACTCCAATACTCTACTAGTATAATCCTTATGGTGGACTATAAACCGTATTACAATTTAACTCCACTGGCTTTCAACAAAGACCGGCGCTCACACAGAAGAGTTACTACCTACGATATTCCACCCTCAGAATCCACCTCTAAGAACACATGATTCGACTTAACCTCTAGGATCACTTAGATCAACTAGGAATACTACCAGCTTTCCCTTTGGAAGCTTAACAAACCCTAACTAGATCCCCAATAATCTAGGCTTGATTGAACGGATACAAGACTTCTCTTACAACTTGATAGTTTTAAATAAGATAGATGAACCAAGTCCTAACCTAACCTAGAGACTCGATTCTAAAAGAAATGGTATAAGAAAGAATACCCTCGACTACTAACACACAAGTGTGGATTAAGTACTTGTGTGTCTCTCTTGTGGAGATGTGTTCTTCAATAAATGATAGAATAAGAAGCTTAGAACACTTTGATGTTTAGAATTAGAGGATTTGAGAAGAGAAAAATAAGGAAGAAAGAATGGTAAGAGGTAAGGAACACAAAGGCCAAGAGGGGTATTTATAGGCCAAAAACCCAAAGTGGTAAATTCTACTTCGAATCTGGCAAACTGCCCGCGTGCTAGCACGCGACCATTGTGCCAAAATCCCGACCCTGGTTTTTTGGCATTTTAGCTACCCGCTCTTGTTAAACCTACAATTGTACTTCACGCTTTAACCTTTCCACAATTCTTACTCAAGGTCAACCAACTCAGGTAGCCATTTGATAAAAACGTTTGTAAAGTAATTTAGAAGAAGATTTGAAGATTTTTATCCAATATAAAAGAGATAGAGAAGAAGTCTTGGACAAATATTATATTTGGGTATTCCTCACATGTATTTGGTTTAGTTGGAAACTAACCATAGTTAGGATGATAGGTTGGCATAGTTAGGATAGAAAGGAATATGCCAAAAGAATAAAGAATATTCCAAAGAAATATTCCTTTGCTTGGAGAGGAAGTGTGGATGATTTGAATTTCAAATTCAAAAAATAGACATGTGGGATAAAGATGAGAAAAAGTGGGTTGGCATGAGTTATCATGATGGGATGTTTAGGAGCCTTAGGATTAAAATTCAAAATTCAAATTTTAATGTGAAGGATAAGGATAGGGTGAGTTGGATAGGATGTGATGTTGATGTGATAGGAGGGAGCCTATTGATCTTGCTTTTAAATGGAGGGCTGAGATGGGATGAAGAAAGATAAGTTGGATAAGTGAAGTGGTAGATCAATGGTAGAAAGAGAGGTGTGTTTGTTGTGTTAGTGAGAAGTGTATATTTGTGAGAGAATGTATGTTTGTTTGAGATGAGAGTTCAATCCAAGTGTTGAGAATAGAATGATGGATCTTGGATTGATGAGGTGGCTTAATCAAAGGTGGAAGAGAAAGTGTGTTTGTTGTGTTAGTTTGAAATTAATCCAAGGGTGGAGAAAAGAGTGTGGGAACTTGGATTGATGAAATGGCTTGATCAAGGGTGAGGATGAAGAAGTATGTGTGTGGAATTTGAATGTTGTGGAGAAGAAGGTGAATAGTGAATGAGTGGTAGAGAATATTTTGAAAAGATGTGAAAGATATATTGTTTGGAATGTAAGGAACATAAGGTACAAAAAGTACAAGGAAGTTACATTATGTAAGAGAATATGAGTTGACAATTTAGGGATTATTTGGTGAAGGCATATGTGATGAAAAGTTTAGGCTTGAACATTTAAAGATGTAAATAAGGATGAAATCAAAAGATAGATTTGGGTTAATAATCACATTGCCAATAAGAGTGAAAAGAGTGGGCATATGTGATTATGAGATTGTTTATAAATAAGATGTTTAAGGTGTGTGAAGAAGGATGAAATCACTTGTTGGGTAAGAGAGATAAATAAGTGATTAGAAAGGATGGGTTGTAGAAGAAGTGTGGACTTGTATATGTGAGGAATACAAGTTAGTTTGTAAAACATTTATAGGTGGGAAGATAAGAAAAGTCAAAGTATAATTAATCACTAAATACCACAAACTTATTTAGTCATTTAGACTTTAATCAGTGATAATCAACAATGGATTTGATCACTAATCATCTTGATGCAAACAAGCTAAGTGCTTTGTATCTTAAGTAAAGCATATCCTATAACGGGAAAGGATGCGTTTACGCAAAGTGACCTTTGACCAATAAGGGAGTAAAACCCGTTACGTGATTAGGAACAACATAAATCCATATTAAGGTCAAATGTATACTTTCATTAGATGGTATGTTGAAAATGTGATCATACTAGATTTAGAATGAAGTTTCGGCCTTGGATAGAGGCGTTTGATTATAGAAAAATGGGAGGATTCGTTTTTGCTCCTCTTTAACTCTACACCTCATTTGGAGTGTTCCTAAATGCTCAAATATCATGTAAATGCCTTTATTTAAGTTTCCACATGTTTCAGGTAAAAGGAAAGCTGACAAAAACAAATCCGTAAAAACAGTATTTGCAAGTGGCGTGTTTGCCACGTGCTGACGCGTGACCAGCGCGTCAGAAGTGAAAATCTGGTTTTATAGATTTTGGCTATCGTTTGTTATTTTATGTTTTGCGAATATTTATTTGACATCATTAAAACATAAAGGAGCCTAGTCAATGTTGCACCAACAGACACGACAGATCCATCACTACAAGAGTTGGAATTACTATTCAGTCCTATGTACGAAGAATACTTCACTACAGGAAATCAACGTATGTCAAAGACTTTCGCTCTCTCTAATAATCTTCAACAAAAAGACACACAACCTACATTGAATGTTCAACCTACATTAGAACCGACCACTCTAACAAATGTCAATTCTGAGGAAACCAACACCGATGAAGCAGTACATGCATCGTTTAAAGCATATGAATTCATCAATCCATTCTGTACACCGGTACAAGATGTTCTTGAGTCTTCCTCAAGAAATATTGATACCTCAAACATGCATACATTCTACCAATGACACCGTTCTGACTACCATTGGACCAAAGATCATCCTTTAGAACAAGTTCATGGAAATCCATCAAAGTCAGTGCAAACAAGACGACAACTTGCTACAGATCTAGAAATGTGCATGTTCGCGCTCGCCGTGAGTACTGCTGAACCAACAAACATTAAGGAAGTAATAGCTGATTACACATGGATCAAGGCAATGCAGGAAGAGCTTTATCAATTTGACCGACTCAAAGTTTGGGAACTTGTTGACAAACCCTTTGGAAAGACAGTGATTAATCTAAAGTTGTTGTGGGAAAACAAGAAAGATGAAGACAATACTGTCATTCGCAATAAGGCACGACTTGTAGCTAAGGGGTATCAACAGGAAGAGGGTATTAATTTTGAGGAATCTTTTGCACCAGTTGCTCACTTGGAAGCAGTTCGGATTTTCGTTCCCTACGCTGCACAAAAATCTTATCCTATCTACCAGATGGACGTTAAAACGGATTTTCTTAATGGTCCACTAAAGGAAGAGGTTTATGTCAGTCAGCTAGACGGGTTCGTTGATCATGGTATGATAAACTCTCTAACATTTCTAATTTCTAAAGGTTTTACTAAAGGTACTATAGACCCTACTTTGTTCATGATAAGATACGGGGAGGACATTCTACTTGTGCAAATTTACGTAGATGATATAATTTTCAGATCTACAAACCTAAAATTTTCTAAAAAGTTTGAAAAATTGATGCATAGTAGATTTCAGATGTCCTTAATGGAGGAAATTAAATTCTTTCTAGGACTTTAGATCCACCAATCCCCACGAGGTATCTTTATCAATCAGGCTAAGTACGCTTTAGAAATTCTCAAAAAGCATGATATGGACAAATGTGATAGCATTGGTACACCAATGGCTACTAAACCTAAGTTGGATGCAGACTTGAGTGGAACACCCATTGACCAAACATGATATCTTAGTATGATCGGGTGACTCATGTATCTGACTTCTAGTAGACCAAACTTAATACAAGCAGTATGTTACTGTGCACGTTATCAAGCAAGACCAATGGAAAAGCACCTCAAGGAGGATAAAAGGATATTTTGGTACTTAAAGGGAACCATTAACATGGGACTCTGGTATCCGAAGAATTCTGGTTTTGAACTAACCGCTTTTTCAGACGCTGCCCATGCAGGATGTCTTGATACATGCAAAAGCACTTCTGGCAAAATACAATCTTAGGTGATAAGTTAGTCAGTTGGATGTCCAAGAAGTAGGACTGCACCTCAATGTCAACGACAAAAGAAGAGTACGTGGTGTTATCCGCGAGTTATGCTCAAGTTCTTTGGATGGGAACACACTTTAAGGATTATGGCTTTGACTATAACAAAATACCATTGTACTACGACTCTCAGTCAGCCATCGCCATCTCATGCAATCTAGTGTTGCACTCCCGCACCAAACACATTGTTGTCCGCTATCACTTTATCAAGGAACAGGTTGAACGTGGTATAGTTGAACTTTACTTTGTCAGAACTGAATACCAGTTAGCCGACATGTTTACAAAAGCTCTTTCGCATGAAAGGTTTGAGTATCTTGTTATACGACTTGGTATGAGATGTTTGACTCCAGCAGAACTAGAGGTTCTGGCAAATGAGACTGCTTGATAGATTTCATCAAACATCGAATTGTAAATATTTTCGAGAAAAACAAAATACAAAAGTATAAAATCTATATAAACAAATATTGTAGGACCCATAATCACTTAAAACTTCATATAGATTTAATGATAGAAAAGAGAAAGAAGCTAGAGAGAGAAAGTAAAGAGAGAAATAAAAGGGGTGTTTGGATTGCAACAAATGTAAAAGCATACAAATGAGAACCAACCCCTCTCCATTATGAAGAGGGGGTATTTATAGTAGGATACTTATTTAGGATGCTTAGGTTTAACTAATGGGTCAGGCTTAGAATTACTTGGTCTTAAGCCCGCAACACATGCACAATTAGATTAAAATAAATGAGCCCATTACCCTAACTAGCCTATTACAACGTGAATAATATAAATACCGAGTCTTCCTGACTGAATGACCGGGATTCCTTGTTTGTCTCAATATTTTTGAGGCTAACAATCTCCCCCCAGGTGAGGTTATTGAAATTTTATTGTCATTAAGCTATTGAGTCTTGGTCTTGGTCTTTATCATTTTTATAGGCGTGTTCCTTCATGATGTGTAATATTTGATCTTGATCCTTTGTCATTGTCTTTTGAATTTGTCTTTAGTTCCGAGATCTTTAAATCTTTTCTTTGTTTGTCTTTGTCGTCTTTATCATCTTGCGATCTTGTGTCTTGATACCAACATGCTCATACTTTGCATCATCTTGAAAGCTTGCTAACAATCTCCTTTGACAACTTGGTTCTTGAAAATCTTGTATATCTTTAAGGAAGATCTTGAAAATCCAGAGTTGCGGAAGTCCCTTTTATCTTTGTTTTGATCATTAGATTCTTAGATTCTTAAATCTTGATGCTTGTTATATGTCTTTATTGTTTTGAAGCATGAGCATGGAGGTAATTGAAATAGACTCCTCTGGAAATGGAGGTCCGTTTACTTCATCGTCATAACCCTGCATTTAAAAGATAGTAATAAACAACAATATTGAACGAAATCTTTGCGTTTGTCATTTCGTCAGTATCGATAATGGTAAACCTTCATTCCGTTGAGAGACCGTTTAACAATATAAATATTATACCTTTTATCAGGTAGGGGTCAATGTATATAAGAACCTCCTTTAACAGGGTTTCCAGATGTACTATCTTATCAATACCGTAACGTACTCAAGCAGACAACACGAAAAGAGTGAATCAGTTAGTGTTACTTAATCCTTACAGATTGAGACGTTAATTCCATTTACAGGACGCAAAATCGATATATAATTTTGACACAAGCTTATTCATATAGAATCACACACGTCACCCAAACATAACAACTGTTTGATGTTACAACGTGGAAGATTTCCCTTCGTCACGGAGAAATAAAATAAGAAGTAATCACTCTAAATGTTCTGGCAAAAACACAAAGGGATCATGCTAGGACCTAGTTATCACTTATGCACTAGATGTTATGAACAACAATTGTTTATCATGAAAAATGTCCCTAATGAGATTTAATATATTATCCACTTGGCTCTATAAAAAAAGACTCAATTTGTGCACTTTGATTTTAGTGATCGGAGGCTCAAGCTGACTGCCACCTTTTCAATATCAACTAACTCGGAGTGAGAAAGTCAATAGAAATTGTGTTGATCTCCATGACAAATGAGACAAGAATATTTTGAAATAAACTTGAATGGCTGGGAAGGGTTGTGCAGTGCATCACTGGGTCCATGATGTCTTGTCTTTAATACTAGAAATCATCTTTGTGATACTTGATACTTCAGAAAGTTATGACCCTTTTCTGCATAAAAGTATGTTTTGGAAGGGAGGGCTTCTTTCTTTACACCATTTATTCTTACATTTCTTTTTCATTCTTCAACCCCTTCAATATTTACGAAGACGTCATTACTAACACCTTGTTGTGATTGTTCCAGTGTTCGCTCATGTCTTAGTTAACATTATTCCCGTTTCTCATTATTCTCTAAATCATACCTAAGGACTGACATTTCTAACTATGGAGTGTCCTTGGGTAGATCCCTACGATTCTGGTTGGATCATAGGACTAATACCTAACCTTAACAACCTTATAACTTTAGAATCATCATGAATTAATAGGTAGTTGGGTATTTGATCGAAACCATAAAACAATTGAAAATCAATCAAAGTGTTTGAAATAAATCAAAACGTTTAACACTTTGAGAATTTTATTCTTTTGAAATGCTCCCCCCTAATAGAGTGGTACGTTTTGGTATAGGTAATTTATATTTATCAAGTTTTAACTACTTTATATTTTTACTGACTTTACCTATTAACTCACACTAACGAGCAGTGTACCTGATCAATTGTAGGTTCGTTGGTAAGTAGGGTGTAACAAACCCAAAATGGATCGCAGCAGAAATATGTCTGGGAGCGTTACTTCATGAATATATTGCATAAGATATGAAAGAACGGCCTCTAAATGAGTCATTTTGAAAGGTACATTTTATTTAAATCATTGTTTGTTAGAAAATCACCATGCTTAAATTGTTCACCAATATTTAAACATAAAGATTTTTAATACATAACAAGTGTCCCAAAAAGTATGCATTAACTCTATCGTATGCTATAAGACTCCCAAATGGTGACTTTGAAAATGGTGTCTTCCACAAAATGTCTAACCACCAAGTGCACATATAAGTTAACAGATAATCATGCTTAAAACTCAAACATAAAGTTTGGTGAATTCCACAGTTTTATGGCAATGTTCTAAAGTAAGGACTGATAAGATGTCAAGTTGTGTAATACTGTAACACATACAAATATCACAAAAGTAATTACGCCTGCGCTAAGCTCATGACACTGAAGCTACAACATATATGTACTTGCAATTTAATGCCAATAGTGTGTCCGTGTAGATGTTCAACCCTGCACACATCTCAAATCACACATGGATATACTCCTTTTAATGGTTTTAGTCCCACCGAAAACTATAATCGCATACTCACCCCGAACGAGGAATGTCAAATTCCAAAGAGATCTATTTATAACATTCGTGGCTACACACCAAGTAATTAACATTATTAAAGTGGGTTATCATACTTATGCAAACTCTAGTAATTTGTTCATAAAAAGTGTACTTGCGTTCAAATGTAAAACAATGCATGTTTCTCATCCTGAGAGTTGTAACAATGTTGTATTCATATAAAACGGGGCTATGAACTCACCTCTAGTGAATGTATTGAGTGTAGTAACAATCAATAGGAATGACGTCACTAATAATCTGGAATGCAACCTAATTAATATAGGATCTAAAGTATATTTGGTACTTGAAAATAATACAACAATGAAATTATAAAGTGTATATATCTCCCACCCTAATATCTTTTATTTTGTTTAGTTTATAAGTTGAAACAAAGTTTTTGTTATGTTCTTCATTTAATGTCTATGTATACTTGTAAAGTATTACCTTTGTCCGATAAATAATTATTGTCGTTAACGCTCGATTTACTATTTTTACTATTTTTGTAACGACACTTTTATTATATAAGATTGGATTGGTTTATCAAATAAATATTTATAAAGTTTAAAACATGTATAAATATTATATAATGAATACTATATTATTTCGTTAGATTTTTATAGTCCAAACGGATCCGAAAACACTCGTAAACACTACTTTTAATTCCCATCAGCTCCTTTATTTTTATAAAAGTGTGCAGGAAATTTTATATAAAAAGTATTCCTAGTCTCTAAAAGATTTAAACTTTATTATTTAACCACACTTTATAAGACCTCAAAACTCACGATCTAGAGTATATACACATCGATTCCGAAACAACTTTATATAGTTTATTTCTTAAGCCAATTCCAGACAACGAAAGCCTTCACTTCTTTAAAAATTAAACTCAATCGTTTTAACTCAGTTTTTTTCACGTTTCTTATATGAACTAAACGAATTGAGATGAACTATCACATTATTAGGGTTAAAAATCACCTTGAAGTCAATGCCAAGACCACTAGGGTTGGCTGTTTGCATATATGAATGTATATGTTTTATTTTTTGATTTTTACCATGCTTTATTACTATAAGTCCTCTAGTTTTTCCCATTACAACATCATATTTATAATACTAAAGTCCCACTAAATTATATCCATCCATATCACATTCATTTTATTCAATAAAATGTCAAGAACAATGTATTTTATTTATAAAATATATTAAATAAATTTATAAACATTTAATTGAACAACTAGTTTAAATAAATTATCCTAAACTATGTAACTTGTTAGAATAAATAAATCAACATAGATCTTAACATATTTGGTGAATCCATATTTCCAAACATGTTTAGTATTTACTTGTTTTAGTGTTTTTAAGTCTGATTTTCCTTGGTAAACTTTATAAAATCATTAAAACTAAGTGTGATTTAACTAAATAATCAAGATGTAATAAATGTAAGAAATATAATGAAAGTGTACGAGATTTTATGTGAACCTTGATGTAAGATGAGATGAAACAACAAGACTAATCCTAGTCAAAAACCCTATTATTTGGATTCTAACCATAAACCCACATGAATGAGTACTTGTATCATGATTAGAAAAATCACAACACTTGCCCTTCTTGTTTCTTGTTTTTGAGAACCGGACAACTAAGAAGGAGAAAAAATGAGAGATTTTTTAAGTGTGTTTGTTGCTTTAGTGAGGTGAAATGTAACGAGTTTCGAGTTTAATAAGGTGGAAGAAAGTATGGTTTAGGTATTCATTAACAAATTCAATACCAAGCTTCAAATTAACACAAAACCATGTGCTAGATATTTAATCTACAACTCAACTTACACATCCTAGACAACTGTTGCTTACAAGACCACTTCCCACACTCATAATTGATCATGGCATTAGTTTCTATTTGGTTTCCCTAGATATATTAAATATCGCCTAGATATAATTTTCTAAAAGTCTGTTAAAATAACTAATAACAGAACTTATCTTTCCCATACCTCTTCACTACACTTAAAAACACATTATCCTCTTCCTTTTTTTTCCCTCATCAGAAACGCAGCAACAACAATAATAAACACGGGATTTTCATACTTTGGTTTGAGTTATACAAGATCTTTAGTAAAAGGGTTTCATAAGCTAGGGCTTATACTTGATAATCTAGGGTTTTCATTGTGTTCTTATTCACCAATCATCCACAATATTTTGTAATCATTCATAACTCATTTATACATATTTTCATACTCATACATCATTTCATGTTCATTTAATCTCTTTAAAAACTAGCATCACTCATAATGTATTGTTATTATTATACATAAACAAAACTAGTATTTATTTTTTTTATGTTAACTATTGAGATATCGTAAAAATGTAACTTGTTGATGATTGGAAATTAAGTTGTTATTGAGATGGAATTGTTTGTTTATATAATAATATAAAATTTACGGTAATTAGGTTTATATAAAGCCTTGCGGACAGTTGTTGTTGGCCTATTTGGCACCTTTTCGGGTAATAATGTAAACTGTCCTAAACAGCCCCTACGTTGCAGGTGTCGTAAAAATGTTTTGAGATGATAAAACTCTAATATTATGTTAGTATATGTTCTCCCGTTTTATTTCGTTATGAATTAACAGAAAATAAAACATGACATAACGAAGAAGTTAGAGCTATTAAGATCTGGCGAAAAACAAATTAGCATTAGATATCTTTTTACGTTACATATATGATGCTGGACAGTATTTTTAAAAATTTGAGTTTGGATCTTTTAATTTAGTGTCCAAAACGCGCATAAGATATAAAACTACAAAAGTTGTCGGGAATGATGTTTAACATATACTCATCAAGATTTTACAAGGTCCTAAATATGGTAAAAAACCGAGAAAATCAACATGAAACTATAAAACTTCTATTAAAACAATTTTCTGCACAAATTTATAAAAATGTAATTGGTATGAAATGAATAGTAAAAAATGTGTTACGAGAGATTCCCGGTCCGTTTTCACTATAAAAACCATAGCGCAAAATCGAATATTTAACTATAAAATGATTTTAGAGTGCGCTTTAGAATTTAATAAAAGCTATATTAAAAACGACGTTAGGAGTTTACTTAAAAAAGAAAACAGAGACATTAAAGGTATTTGCTAAGTGCGTTGAAGTCAGAAATGAATTTCGGATATAATTGAAACATTTAACGTTCGTAATTTTTTCTAAAAAGATTACTAAAAATTATGACACAAGAATTAGCGGTTGATGTTTAACTTTCTAAAAAGGTCTTATTTTGCATCATTTACTTATGCATTAAACCGCAACATTACGTATTTAGGTCGGCTTTAGGATTACGTTCTTCCTATTCCGTTTTGGACGATTACCTATTCTGAATCTAACGTTTCGTGATTATTTCATCGCTCACTTTAATTAAGGTGAGATTTCATAGCCCCACATTTTACCTACTTATTTACTTGGGGTGAAATTACATTGCTCATTTTTACGATTGAACACAAGTACAAATTACTCGTTTACGGATTGGCCTAAAGGTACCCATTAACCTTATGTTTACAGTATGCCCTTTATATATGAACCTTAATATACTCGTGTAACACGAATGTAATCGATATCTCTATTGGGATTGACGTCCCCTGCAAAGTTTTTGACTAAGTAGCATTCAAATGGGTGCAGTTACATTTGATTCAAGTTTTAGACGGGTGCCCAGGTTAAGCACCCGCAAGGGCTTTTTAATCACTGATCTTGGATTAACGCTGTTCGTGTCATTGAGCTTAGACAATAGTAAATACGCAATTTGGTGTGACTTTGTAATACTGTTATAATAGTCAAACACGCAATAAAATCTTTGGTTTCACATTTACAGACTTTATAAACCAAAAGAACTCACCAACTTATGATTGACACAATTTAGCATTGTTTTTCTCAGTATTTGAAATTTAATGGGTCTTGCTTATGGTATCTCATTCTTGAAGTTCTTTTCCTCGCAATATGTTGATCAATTTTTGTAACATTTGAAACTGACAATATTCTTTGGGTTAATGTATAGTAATGTACTTTATTGAAAACTTATTCCGCTTTGTTTAATTCAAATGATCACTTTTCAAAACGACTCATATAGAGGTCGTTCTTTATTACTGTGTGTTGTGATGCTTTGAAGTCACTCACCCCAGTTACCTTTCCGCTATGACATTTTAGGGGTGTGACAATGTATACCTACTATGATTCCCGTAGAAAAGGAATGCAACATTTTTAATGCTTGAACCTTAACAACATTATTTTTTCGAGTAAGAAATATATATAATATATATATATATATATATATATATATATATATATATATATATATCCCAATTTATTTTTTGAAAAATTCTCACGACTAGGAACTCATGAAAAATATTTTCGTGCATTATTAATACACGTTCAAAACGTTTTGCCTGCATACACGATGAACTCATGATTGTTGCCAAAACATATTATCTAATATATATTTTTCGACACTTTTGGTTGAGCAAAATTAAATAAAAGAGCGTTTGGATTATTTCATAGGTTTTTTTAGAGTCAAAATAATCGTTACTCCCTATTTGTTACATATAGACACACACTAAGTATTGATTTTCGAGATTTTAATCTTGTAATACATTTATATAGTTTGAGACAAAAAATTTATTTGTATTTTTTTGGTGTTTTGTTGATGTTTAGGTGAAAAATATGCCTCGCGCAATCGTTGGTGACACTCAACGCACTCGTAACTGTATTCCTAAAGTAACCGAAATACCCGACATATCCCCTACCATTGCTAAATTCTATTAACCAATCGAAAACTGATGTATTCATGAGGGTCGGGTCATTAATGAACTCTACTATAAATCCAACAATATTGAACGTCTTTTTACGTTGCTTCCTTTTCCTTGTTAAACTAGAAATGATCTCTTACGACTAGCTGTTTTAATTGTCTTTATGAGATTAATGAACCAATTGTTCCTCGCTTCATTTTAGATCTTTATAGTCAAGTCAAACTCCAAACAAATGAGTCTAGTCATCTTCTCATCTCTATCATGATCCAACACGAATTCATCACTCTCTCACTTGAGCAATTCGGGAGAATCCTTCGCATTCCATACACCGATCAATGTGCTTTCACAAATGAATGGGATCTTTTGTCACTATCTATTTTTCAAGAGCTCGAAGGGCCATATCACACCGAATTACCAACTCCCGATGACATTCATCGATTCCTTCGATTTAAATGTGTTGAGTCTAATCATACCATCAAAAGTAAAAATGTTGTTCTTTCACCAAATCAAGGCCTCACCAAAGAAGTGAACCAAGACATGAAGCGTTAGGCAAAACTCATTCGCGAGAATGTGTTGGGAAGAACTCATTCGAGAGAATGCGTTCGGCCTTGGAGGAAACCGAGACCATCTTTCGGCTTGTCTTGCTCACATGTTGTATTGTATTGTTGCCGAAAAGCAATACACTCTTGCTTATTTCGTGGCAAAACGAATAGAGCATGTTCGGTCCAATCCAAAAGCAAACTTACCCTATGGTATGCTTTTGACATGACTATTTCGACAAGTTATAGAATCGTTCCCTCATCTCGACAATGGCATTTACGACATTGTCGATCGAGTCATACGTCCACTTGTTATCGTTTAAGCACGCAAACCCCATAAAGACCGCAAGATCAAAAAGGGTCATATTTCCACATCCTCCTCTTCCGCCTAGCATTACGGATTGTCCTCTCATCAATTCGATGATTATGAAGAAATCCAAGATGAAGACACTTCTCGAGCTAGCACTCCATCTCCTACCACTTACCTCAACTCTCTTTCACCAATTCGTCCTCAATTGTTCTCAAATCCTGGCTCTTCTGACCAAAACACAACCACTCTCTTTACTCGCCAAACACATCTACTTAACCTTCAAGAACAAATGCATGTGGAGAAACGAGACGCGTTCAAGTCGTTTGCAAAGGCTTTTAAAGGAGCGTTTACAAGGAAGAAGAAGTGATTGAAGATCATGTTGCTTAAATAAACTTGTTTGAATAAATTATTTAGTACTATTGTTGAATTATGTGTGTAATTTCTCTTTTGTCTTAGACTATTTATTTGCTTGTGTATGATAATATTCCGAACTATTTGGGATATCTTGAACTTGCATTAAACTTATTTACTTGGTAATATTAAAGTTTGCTTAGTTCCATTTTTGCATGACTACTACAAAGTTGATACATATATATGTGCCATGCACACTTAATAGTTTATAAATATCTTTATGTGATCACATGCATACTTACAATATAGGAATTGCTGCAAACTGGCCACCTAACTTCTCACTTTTTTTTACAAATTTTAGTAGAAAACAAATATTTGGACAACCTGAGAAAACCAAGGTGGCGCCCCTTGATCTCCCACGGGTGGCCCCTGATTGATAACGGTGACCATATAGCTAAGGGGGCCGACCACTTTGTTCACGAGTCTTATTGTTTCCTTTATGCTTTTTGACTCCCTTTTGCTTAGGCCCAGCTATTGTTAGCCATAAAATACGAACATTATTTGGAAGTGGCTACATTAACACTAACCTATACCATTTTACACCATTTTCTCTTAATAAAATGGCACATCATCCCCACTTCCAAATCATCTTCTTCCTAACTCATCCTCAACCTCACAAACTTTCATGGCATCTACTCAAGCCTCAACCTCAAGATTTTCTAAGAAACCAAAAAATTTAATTATCCCACCAAGAAAATTGTTCATTGACCTTACCGAAGATGATGATAAACTCCATCACTAACACAACAACCTCCATCACCAAATGCACCTAATGCACATTCTAAAACTCCATTAACTAGAGGAACATCATCATCTTCACTTAACTCCAAGCTCAACTCATCTCCTTTTTACTCCACATCTCCATAATCCAATGCTTACTTACGCTCACCCAACCCACCTCCTCCTAGAGTTTCTCATCCATTACCCACTCAAGATCAACAACCCATGAACATCACTAATACCCTTTCACCAAGAACTCCCCTTGATTTTGCTTTCAACACTCTATCACTACCACAAATGCCACCATAACCCATCTCTGGTCATCCAATCCCATTTCACCTCCTTGAGGTTCACGAAGCAACTTGCTTATGTTGTCTCCATAACCGAACCTTGATTTTTGGCTTGAGAGACCTACTACACTACATGTTTTCCTACATTGAGCACTTGCTCTCACAACCCTCCGCACCAAATTTACCTCAACCAAATCCTTCCGCAGCACCAACCTCTCCACCCGCAAATTAAGCATATTATATGCTTAAGATTTTCTCGCTTTCCATAACAATCCACCAACCTTTTGCAAGCAAGTCCTGTGGCATTCTACTTTCATTAGGATATTTGTATTTTTCTTTTTATGAACGATGTATTATCATGCTTTAAGCATGATTCTTATGTTCTAATGAATGCATGTTAAGTTTATGGTATTATTATGTTGTTTGGATTTTTTTTTGATGACATATGTTGGTTGTTATATATATTTAGTTGTGATGCCTAGTTGACACAAATATATATTGTTGTAAGTTATCCAAAAAATAATGCACATTATATTTGGGTTATCATTTTTTTAGCCATGTTTGAATATTTTTCGTGACAATTGCTCGTCGTTAGAAGTATATATTACACTTGTTTTTCTAACTCGTTTTTGTAGCAAGTCACTATAGCTCGATTCCTTGGTGCTCTCAAACGAGGGGGAGCACACATCAAGGGGGAGCGTTTCATCCATCGAATTTATACTTACGACTTGACGAAGCCTTTTTGATTCTACAAAAAGTGTAAGAAATGGAATAAACTCACTAAAAACTTGTTTAAATATAATTTTATATTTAATGAGTTTAGATTTTGTAATCATCAAAAAGAGGGAGATTATTAATACAAATAATGTCTAAAAATGTTATTTATATTTTTCGACTTCTTTACGTTTTGATAATCACAAAATGTAAAAACGTTCTACGTAAAATTAAACGTAAACAAGTTATAAGTCGTAAATTTCTATTTCGACG
>BQNB010054704.1:0-29058 GCA_026074375.1 Tanacetum coccineum | reverse complement strand
GCATCTAGTTTTTTTTTTAGTTTTTTTTAGTAACTAATTAGTTTTTATCTTAGTTTGAATTTCAAAGTCATTTACAGCTTTTTACTTTCAGTTTTGTAACAATTTCAAGTTTTAATGCAAGTTTGAGTTTTTAAGTCAATTTACCATTTCAAGTGTTAAGTTTCTTCATTGTGTTGTTTTGTGTTTAAAAAGCTCTCACCTCAGCTTATTTAAAAGCTGTCTTCATTAAGTAAAAAAATAAGAAGTTAAATAGTTAAGAGAAAATCACAAATATCACTCTCAAAATATACCACAGCTTGTTTATTGGATGATAAGCCAGTTATGGATGGGCTTATGGACTCTCACTAGCTTGTTCTATGCAAGCTAGAGCTTGTAGATTCTTGGTTTAGCCCTGTTTTGAGCAAGGGTGTTGTAAGTCTCTCTTTTTCTTGCTTTACTTATTCATTGCAGAACTGCTAGTTTATTTAATACAACTGTTGGTTTTAAGTTTATACTGCTAGACTAATTCATGCTTATTTAAGTGCTTATTATGGATTGAAATTTGCTTATAAGTGTTTTACTTTGTTATTTGATAATCTGTTTTTAATTAGTTTGAAATAAAAATGATTTTTGGAAAAGTTAAAGGCTGTTTTGAACAAGCATCTGAACTCAAGTTTAGTACTGCTAGTTCATTTTAGGAGCAGTACTAACTCCACACTAGCAGTACTAACTCTAAGTTAGTACTGGTAGTTTACTTTTTGGAACAGCACTAACTTAACACTAGCAGTACTAACTCCAAGTTAGTACTGTTAGTCTTAACTGTTAGTACTGGTTGTTCAACTTAGCTTATCAGCTTATAATTTCTACTTATTTAAGATTTCCTTAGCCTTTTAGAGTAGATTAAACCATTTTCCTTTACTTTCTTTAGGGGTAAGCTTATTTAAGCTTATTTTCCTTTTTAAAATATTTTCAATAGTGTATCAGTTTGTAGCTTTTTAGCTTATTCATCATTTTAGTTTATTCTAGTTGCTTATTCCAATTACTAAGTGCTTATTAAGGTTAGGTGAACTTCTGTTTTAGCATTGTTTGCTTATTTATTATTTCTTTAAGTCTTGTTAGCCTAGCAGTACTAACCTTAAGCTAACAGTACTAACTTTAGCCTAGCAGTACTAACTCCAAGTTAGTACTGGTAGTTAAAACTGTTAGTACTGTTGTTAGTACTGTTGTGTTTCTCTTGTTTAATTTAGCTTAATTGCATGCTTAATTTGCTTATTTAGATTTAGATTAGCTTATTTGTCTGTCTTAAGCCTTATTAGGACTTATTTGGTGCCTTAGTGTAAATGTTTTAAGGTTTTGCATTTATAGTTTATTTTTTTCCAGCTTAATGATCTTTGGTTTAAATTTTATGTTGACTTTTACTTCGTTTCAATTCCATCAATTCCTTGTTACATTCAAACACAAATCATCAATCGTCTTGCGATTTTCCATCTCTAGCCTCGTTGGGACAAAACGACCCGGGAACACTCTATACTGCTTCCGGTTTACTTGAATTCGCGTGATTCTGATCCTTTTTGTGTTGTGTTTATATTTGTTTTATATTTAGCCATATAAAAAGGTGAGAGTATAGGCGGATCAAATTTTGGCGCCGCTGCCGGGGAGGCTGAAAAAGAATATCGCTACGTATTGACAACTTGTGTTTGAATCTGTGAATATTTTATAAAAAATATAAAAAGTACAAAAATATTTTTCATTTTTCTAGTATAATTACAATAATAAAAACAAAAGAAAAACCAAAAATTATAATAATACTTTGTCCATAAGAAAGAAATAAAATAAACTACAAATTATCATTTGTTCCTAAGTGTGGACACAATACCAATTTTCCCAACTCGTAACAAAAGATTTCAAACTTGCCATTTGTGTCTCATGACGACATACGGCTCACCTTGACAAAGTTAACAAAACTATTAAGTGGTTTAAGGAGGGTTGTTCCTAGGAACTACGACCCGAAAGGAGAAATAAGCTTCGCGCTATTCCTACTCCTCCGCTCACCTATGCGTTTATCCTTTTTGAGAGCTACCGTAAAGTAAGTAGATTATTTGGTTGGAGTTGTCTTATCTTATCGTCCGTTAAAATCAATTGTGAATAAATCAAAAAAAAAATATATATCAAAAATTAGTATAAATTTTCTTTTTATATTTCTATTTTGTGCATGCGCACTCGGTCTCAAGTCCGTATTTCAGTTCCAGAACCTCCTGTCCGTCAGCCTTCTGTTGAATATCCAATCTTGAGAAACATGATAATCTCCCATAGTTAACAATGGCTCGATAATCGTTATCTATGGCGCAATTGCTCGATGCCCCACCGAGGGGTTACGAGGATGCTGATAAGTTACTTCCGGGAAAATCAACGCGGAATAACTTTGAGATCAAGGCAGGGTCTTCTGAATCTTGTCCAAAACAAGCAATTTTTTTGGAAATGATAAAGAAGACCCAATGCTCAGTCCGTTATTTCAACAAGATCACTTCTACGATGATAGTTTTCCGAACGTACCAAATAGTCGCGTTTAACTTATGCTTTTCACGTTTTTCTCTCGTTGGGTGCCAGCTCGGATTGGGCTGGAAAAAGAACACCCTTGGTCGATAGAAACTTGGGATAGATCTTGTTTGATATTATTAACATATTACTTCCTCCCTCTAAACGACAAATCTTCAGAAATGTAATCACGAGAATTTCTGCAAAAATTTGATGAGACGTTTTGTGAGGCTTGGGATGTTTCAATGATCTTTTTAAGGGGATGCCATCATCATGGGTTTTCAGAATGCATCACTCGATACATTCTACAATTCCCTCAATCAATTGATCAAGATTCCATTGATCTAGCTGCCGGTGGTAACTTCTTTAGACAAAGTGCTCGAGAATCGTTTAAAATTCATCGAGAGCAAGTCTAAGTATACAAGTACAATCAAGTAACAAAGCTGTTGTATCTAAATGAGTACAAGGCTCTTCCACCCCAGAGTCTTATTGATGTTGCTGAACTCAATGGTCATGGTTCGGCGCACTAATTCTCGCCAGAAAGAAACAAACCCCAGCTTCCGCCCCTGTAAATGTGGTTGAACAAACTTGTGTACCTTGTGGGGGAGGTCTTTCTTATCATAACTGTCCAGACCACTAATAGAACATTTACCATGACAATATCAAAAGTATGTGTCCCAGGGCAGCTGCGGCCAATTTTCTACCAAGCTAATTAGGTTATCGACCTCCGATGGTCCAAATCAAATTTGACCTCCTGGTTTTCCCCCTTTTCCCCCATTCCAAAAAATCTCAAACAATTTCTATCGAGGGAAATAACTTCAATCAAATCAGTGGAAATAATTTCAACAGGTACAGATTTATCGACCTACGGGTCAATTCAACCGGTAGCTCATCAAGGACCTGCTCTCAGACACACGGTGTGTCAAAAACAAGATTTTGAAAGATATATTCTAGCCAATGACTGCAAGTGTTGAGAAACATGCAAAAACAGGTCAAAACCTGCAATCCCAAATGGCAAATTTGACATGACATGCTTTCAAAATTTTGGTATGCTAATTCAGCTTCTACTTCGGTTCTGGAACTCTTCCTGGTAACACTGTATCCCGCACCCAAAGGAAGATTTTAAAAGTTTCAATACAACGATGTGGTGTTACCATCCATGGACCAAAAGCAGTTAGTCATGAAACCGAGGTGACAAAGGGACACAATGCCGCCCGCTAATAACGGGAAGCACGAAGACGTTCCAGCCTCCTGTTATTCAAAATTCAGTCTAGTAATCCATTCCTGAGCCAAATGTTTCTCACCCCCCCCATGTTGATACTTCATTCCTAAAACATTTTCAATTTCCCATTTCCCGTCAAGAAGAATTGATGAAAGGCGCAAGGAAAAAGCTAACGAACAAATTGAGAAATTCTATGAAATCTTCAAAGATATGAATTTCGAAATTAGCTTTTTGGATGCTTTGACTCTTATGCCTAAATTCGCCTCAACTTTAAAAACCCTAATCGGAAACAAAGAGAAATTGAGTGAAATGGAGAAAATTGACGAAACTTGCTCGGCGGTCATCCTTTACAAGTTCCTAGAAAACTTGGGAGACCCGGGCAGATTCCCTTATCCCATGTGATTTTCTGCATTATCACAGCAAGCCTTGGCGATTCGGTTGCAAATCATCAATCTTATGCCGTATCACGTGTGGAAGGATCTCTCTCTTTCGAGGCTTACCCCAACATGCATGACGCTAGAGCTAGCGGACCGTTCAATCACTACACCAATCGGTATCGCCAAAGACGTCCGTGTGTTGGTGGGAAAGTTCCAATTTCCAGCCGATTTTATGGTTGTTGAATTTGAGCCAGACCCCCGAGTACCTCTAATTCTCGGGAGGTGTTTTCTGAAACTAGTCGTGCATTAATCGATGTGCACGAGGGTGAAAATTACCCTGCGTGTGGCAAAGAGGCCATAAACTTTCAACGGATCAAACTTCGAGGTACACGGCAAATTTCAATCATATGACGGCAAACCGGATTGACGTCATTGATATGGCTAGTGAAGAATACTCGCAAGAGGTCTTAGGTTTTTCTGATTCGGTAGCATACGGAAATCCTTCTCCGTGCTTTGATCCTATTGTTGCTAATTCATCTCCGACCTTAACAATTGTTAGGAGAAGTGACTTTCTACTGGTTCGAGGAAGCAAATGTTTTCTTGTATAGATGTGATACAAACTTCATCGGAAGTGATCCGACTTATTATGATCCCGACGGGAATATTCTCATCCTGAAGCATTCTTGAACAATGAAACACCGACTCCTTATTTCCATAATCAAGGAGATTTGTTCACCAGAACACAAGAGAAATCATACTTTGTGAAGCCAAAACTGTTAATTCTTCAGATTGATGAAACCGCCAGAGGTTGAACTCAAAAGACTTAACTCCCCACATCTTGAATAAGCATTCTTGGAAAGATGACACAAGTTACCAGAATTACATTGCTAACGAATTAAGTTTGGGGAGGAAAGCACGATCGTTCAAGTTCTTAAGTCCCACAAGCGAGCCATCTGCTTGGAATTATCCGCATTAAGGGTATTAAACCGGAATTTTGTACCACAAATTCTAATGAAGAGGACTATAAACCTGCAGTTCAGCTCAGTGAAGGTTAATCCAAAAATCCACGATGTCATCAAGAGATGAAGTGAAAAAACTTCATGACGAGGATTGATGTTAACACAATCTTCGATTGTCCATGGGTCTGCCCGATACATTGGTGCACAAAATAGGGTGGATTTACCGTTGTTCAAAATGAAGAAAATGAGTTGATCCCAACTCGATTGGTTACCGGGTGGCGGGTATGCATTGACTACCGCAAGTTAAATGAAGCCACCCGTAAAGACCACTTTCCACTCCCGTTTATGGATCAAATGCTCGAGAGATTAGCGGGAAACGAGTACTATTGTTTCCTTGATGGATTCTCCGGGTATTTCCAAATTCCCATTGACCCTCGTGATCAAGAAAAGACCACATTTACTTTGGTCCATACGGAAACGTTGCTACCGTCGCATGCCTTTTCGGCTTAGCAATGCACCGGGCACGTTCCAAAAGGTGTTTGTTGGCCATCTTTCACGACATGGTTGAAAAGACAATGGAAGTCTTCATGGATGAACTTCTCCGGTCATTGGGATTTCCTTTGAAAATTGCATCTGCCGTCTTGAGAAAATTGTTTGCAAAGATGTGATGACCCAATTTGTGTCTTAACTGGGAGAAGAGCCATTTTTTGGTCAAAAGAAGGGCATCTGTCACCGGCCATAAAATTTCCTAAAAATGGAGTGAGGTTGCCAAAAAAAGCCAAATTAGATGTTCATTGCCATTATTACCTCATCCCACCACTGTCAAAGGAGTTAGGAGTTTTCTTGGTCATGCCGGTTTTTACCGGAGATTCATAAAGGATTTTTCCAAAATATCCCGACCAATGACTCATCTTCTCGAGAAGAATACTCCATTTATCTTCTCTAATGAATGCATCCAAGCTTTCCAAAACCGTTAAAGAATAAAACTTACGAGCTCGATCTTGATTGCCCAAATGGGATCTACCATTGAACTTATGTGCGATGCAAGTGATTACGCCATAGGGGCAGTTTTGGGGCAACGTCATGAAAAACACTTTCGGCTATCCATTATGCTTAAGCAGACGAGGACCGAGGCTGTATCTAATTACACCACGACAGAAGAGGAAATGTAGCCGTGGTTATGCTTTCGAAAATTTCGGTCTTATCTTATCATGAACAAAAGAATAGTGCATACGAGAACCATTCCGCTCTCAAGTTCTTTTGCCAAAAGGGATGCTAAAGCGAGATTGCTCCAGATGGGTTCTCCTCCTCCAAGATGTGACTTTAAAAGTTCTTTGACACAAAAGGAGCGGAGAACCTCGCAGCCGATCATCTGTCCCGATTAGAAAACCCGTATGAAAACGTTCTCGACCCTAAAGAGATTAATGAAACATTTCCTCTCGAAACGTTAAGTATGGTGACTTTAGGGGTGATTTCTAGGTACCCCCGTGGGTGCGACTTGCCCAATTACCCCGCGGAGCTAACTTCGGTTGTGAAGGGCATGTCAACCCAACAGAAAAAAAGTTCTTAAGGAAATGAAGCATTATTTTTGGGATGACCCCTTCTGTTTAAAAATTTGTCGCGGTCAAGTGTATCAGGCGATGTGTGCACGGCAAGGAAGCTCTCGACCATTCTCGAGGCTCGCCACATTGGACCCACGGGGAATCATGGTGCAAACCTAACCGCTAAAAAGATCTTGATTCGGCTTCTTTTGGGCCCACAATTTTCAAGGATTGCCCACGAGTTTGTCAAAAACTGTGACTTTTTTTTTTTTTTTTTTTTTCTGCCAAGACAAGGAAAAAGTTCACAACGGGATGAGATGCCTCAAAACCTCCATCCTAGTTTGGATAATCTTTGATCGTTTGGGGAATCTGACTTTATGGGGCCCGTTCCCGTCTTCACGAGGGAAAAATATATTCTCGTGAGTTGACTTACTTGTCAAAATGGGTTGAAGCGGTAAAGCGCTCCCCACCAATGATGCCAGAGTCGTGTGCAAATTTCCTAAATCTCTCTTTCGCAAGATTTGGTGTCCCCTCGAGCTATATAAGTGATCGCGAACTCATTTTCTGCACATAACCAATTTGCAAAATGGTCATGCACAAAAAGTATAGCGTCACTCTACGTCTTCCCACCGTTATCATCCAAAACACTGTAGGCTAGTCGAGGTGTCAAATCGTTGGTTTTGTGTGTGAAACGTATCCTTGGAAAGACCATAGGTGAAAACGTGCTTCTGGTCGGACAAACTAGATGATGCAATATGGCCTTCCGCAAGCTTACAAAAAGACCATCGGGTGTACTCCTTACAAAGCTTGTGTATGGAAAGGCATGCCTTCTTCCGATCGAGCTTGGTGCAACTAAGCTATTGGGCCTTGAAACAAGCAAAACTTTGATATTTTCTACTGCGGTTGATCACCGGAAAGTTCAACTCAATTGAAACTTAACGGAACTTCGTGATCATGCCTATGTGTACTCATTGATCTCTAAGGAAAAAAACAATGAGGAATCTGACTCTAGATCAAAAAATCGCGTTTTCAACGTCGGTGATCGTGTCCTCTCTTTAGTCAAGATGAAGCTTTTCTCGGGCACACAAACTAAATATCCCGCTTGGAGTGGACCATTCACCCATCACTCAAGTCTTTCCCTTACGGCACTGTTGAGCTATCTCAAGCCACGGGGCCGAATTTAAAAGTGAATGGTCATAGTGTTAAGGCCCTACTTTGGAGGGGATGAACACAACTGGTAGTCCCGGATCTCCAAACCTTCCCCATGAACCGGTGATTGCGGGGAATTAGGTCAAGCATCGGGACCTAAAACAAGCGCTTCGTGGGAGGTAACCCATGCTTATCCGTAGTTGTAATTGTATGATTAAGTGTTGTTTGTTGTGTGAGATTGCTTTCGTCTTTTCTATCACCCACGTGTTTCGTGTTGTTGTTGTTATTGTCCAGGTTTGCCGGATTGTGGAAGGACTATGTGTTCTCGGTTTTGTCTATTCGATCACTCGAGATTCATATCCTCTGATTCATATGGAATCCGATATACTAATCTAATCGACTAACGTTTTATAATTTGGCATGCGTCATTAAACGGCCTTTGGTTAAACATAGTACCATTTCAAAAACATCGAGGACGATGTTTAGTTACTAGTTTGGGGGGGTATCTTGATTTGATTTTTGCCGGCGCATTGTTGCCACGTATTAACTGTATTTCTCACCAAAATTTTTCAAAATAAAATAAGTGTTTTGTCACAGTTTTGACTCTTCTTTTGGGTAGAATGAGAATAATTTTTGACTCGATCGGGCGAATTAAGCCCTAGCTAGTTCCTTCAGGCCGAGCTTTCACGAATTTTATTGCTTTGAATTTTAAAAAGGTGAAGAACAAGAAAATGATAGAGTTAATATAAGTGTATGTGTTAAGCAGATTGTCTCAAAACTTATATGAATAACTTGTGTTCTTTTTCTCCCATAAGCTTCTAATCCACCTAATCATACGTGCTTGTTCAACTAAGTCAAGTGATTTTTTTTTTTTTTTTTTTTTTTTTTGTTTCAGAAATGCTTCTATATTTGTAACTTGATTCTTTAAAATCAGGTTTTTGAAAGATAAACAGCGAAAGAAGCATGAATGAAGTGTGAATGCAAAAAAAATGTTCGAATATGTAATTATGCCTAATGAACTTACATTTGATCATATGGAGCTAGTTAAAAGAGTGTCGTGATTATCCCACTCCGTAACCTCGAGGTGGGGGTTCAATAAACAAAAAAAACTTAGAGTTCTTTACTTCAAGGGCATTTGGTGTGTTGTGATATCCACTTGTGAAGAAAGGTCTAGGTGAGGGTCAAACTAAGACGCCAATCTTAGCCATATTAGGAAAAAGGTGTTGAGTGTGATGTTCCCACTACTGCTAGCATACGTGGGTGGGTTTTCAAACTAAGAACACCGGTGCGGTGGTTTGTGATATCCTACTAGGCGAGGCCTAGGTAGGTGTTCAAACTAAGCAACACATTCTAGCTTTAAGAACTATGAAAATGAGTAAATATGTTGCAATAAAGTTCTATAGTTTTTAAAAATCAAGTTACAAGTACCTAATAAGTTGTGCTTTGAGTCGTGATTCATATTGAATTATGAGATATGAAATAAGTTGATCTATGGTTGAGTTTAAACGTGCACACACTTCAAATATATATCCATGTTGGGAGTAAAAAGTTCGCAAGTCATAAGTATGAGGGCTTAACATCTAAACTTATATCGACAATGATCTTGTTTAATTGCTTAGCTTGGGGCTTGTGAAAAAAAAAATCGGGGACGATGAAATTATCCGTCAGGACGTCCGTGGATTATTCTACAAACGTTTCTCATTCTATGATCCCATTGTTGATAAATAAAGGAAGTCAAACATAAAAAATATATATATATATATATTTTTAGAGTAGTTGTGTAAATAAAAAAAATAAAAAAAATTGGTGAGAACTGGGACTTGTCGAGGCTATTGATTCTTTTATTCCCTTTGATAAACGCTTGGCTACTTTTCCAAGTTATTAGTCGAGGGGATTAAGATTTTTGGTTGCTCGAGTGCCTTACTTCATAGATTGCGTGGGACCGCAACATCTTAGTTGGGGATTTTGGTCTGTACTTATTTACACATACCTTTTTACCTTAAAAACGAGCTAATAACCAAAAAAACGGACTCAGTAGGCCAGTATATGCTTGTTTTGCTTAATTGTGTGTGCAGGAACGGATATCTAGCAAAAAGGACAAAAAAAACAAACAAATGCGACAAAACCAGGGACCACTGATGGAAAAGTGTGTGAAGACGAAGCCCAATCAAAGTCAAGTCAACTCCGAGAAGAAAAAGCAAAGAAGAAATATAACTTGAGGGGTCAAAAATGCCAAACCCATACGTTTATTTTTTTATAAACTAAACCCACGGGGGCTGAATATGCCAATTTGGGAAACTTAATTTATAAAAGGAAAGAAGGTAAAAGAGATGAAAGAGAAAGATGTGGAGGGACTTTTAGTGTACACAAACCTAACATTCCCTAATCATCTTCAACCTCTCTCTGTCACAACCCAACTTGTATAACTTTTTCCCAATCTCCCGCCAATACCAAAACCAGCACCCTGTTTTGCTCCCATACTTCTCTCCTGCAAAATCACTCAACACTCTACCAAAATCATTTCATCCACCCTACTATTCTCCCCCCAGCTGTATAAAGTCCATGTTGGCAATCCCTCTCCATTCCAAAAGCATTTCGATGGCTGAGATTGTCTCCAAAGAAGCTCCACGAGATCAAAGGCTGGGATTTGCTATAGAATATACCTACGCAACCTAGACACAACTTGGTTTCTATCTCTCAAAAGAAGCACAAAGCCGAAAGTCAAAGAATTCGGCTAAATTGAAACCTTTTGTAAGGACCTTTGAGGCTACTAGTTATTTAGGAGTAACTTAGCTTAACTTTTAAGTCATTTAATAGCCTTTTACTTTCAGCTTTGTAAAACTTTCAAGTTTTAATGCAATTTATTTTTAAATCAATTTACAATTTCAAGTGTTAAGTTTCTTACTTATATTGTTTTGTGTTCCAAAAAGCTATCAGTACAGCTTATTTATAAGCTGTTTTCATTAAGTAAAATTAAAAAGTTAAGTAGTTAAAAGAAAATCACAAAAATCACTCTCAATATACCACAGCTTATTTATTGGATGATAAGCCAGTTCTGGATGGGCTAATGGACTCTCCACTAGCTTGTTCTATGCAAGCTGGCTTGTAGATTCATTGTTTGATCCATGTTTTGAGCATGGGTGTTAGTAAGTCTATCTTATTTCTTCTTTACTTTCTAATTGCAGAAATGCTAGTTTAATTAATACAACTGTTGGTTTTAGTTTATATTTGCTAGACTAATTCATGCTTATTTAAGTGCTTATTATGGATTGAAATTTGCTTATAAGTGTTTTACTTTGTTATTTGATAATCTGTTTTTAATTAGTTTGAAATAAAAATGATTTTTGGAAAAGTTAAAGGCTGTTTTGAACAAGCAGTACTAACTCTAAGTTAGTACTGCTAGTTCATTTTAGGGAGCGGTATAACTCACACTGCAGTATAAACTCTAAGTTGTAATGGTAGTATACATTTTGGATCCAGCACTAACTTAAACATAGACAGTACTAACTCCAAGTTAGTACTGTTAGTCTTAACTGTTAGTACTGGTTGTTCAACTTAGCTTATCAGCTTATAATTTCTGCTTATTTAAGATTTCCTTAGCCTTTTAGAGTAGATTAAACCATTTTCCTTTACTTTCTTTAGGGGTAAGCTTATTTAAGCTTATTTTCCTTTTCAAAATATTTTCAATAGTGTATCAGTTTGTAGCTTTTTAGCTTATTTATCATTTTAGTTTATTCTAGTTGCTTATTCCAATTACTAAGTGCTTATTAAGGTTAGGTGAACTTCTGTTTTAGCATTGTTTGCTTATTTATTATTTCTTTAAGTCTTGTTAGCCTAGCAGTACTAACCTTAAGCTAACAGTACTAACTTTAGCCTAGCAGTACTAACTCCAAGTTAGTACTGGTAGTTAAAACTGTTAGTACTGTTGTTAGTACTGTTGTGTTTCTCTTGTTTAATTTGTGTTTCTCTTGTTTAATTTAGCTTATTTAGATTTAGATTAGCTTATTTGTCTGTCTTAAGCTTATTAGAGCTTATTTGTGCCTTAGTGTAAAAGTTTTAAGTGTTTTTGCCATTTATAGCTTTATTTTTTTCCAGCTTATGTTCTTTGTTTAAATTTTATGTGCTTTTACTTTCAGTTTCAATTCCCAATCATTCCTTGTTACATTCAAACACCAATCATCAATCGTCTTGCGATTTTCCATCTCTAGCCTCGTTGGGACAAAACGACCCGGGAACACTCTATACTGCTTCCGGTTTACTTGAATTCGCGTGATTCTGATCCTTTTTGTGTTGTGTTTATATTTGTTTATATTTAGCCATATAAAAAGGTGTGAGTTGAAGCGGATCAAATTTTGGCGCCGTTGCCGGGGAGGTTAAAAAAGAATATCGCTACAAATTGACAACTTGTGTTTGAATCTGTGAATATTTGATAAAAAAAATATAAAAAGTACAAAAATATTTTTCATTTTTCTAGTATAATTACAATATAAAAAACAAAAGAAAAACCAAAAATGTAAAAACATTGTCCATAAAAAACAAATAAAATAAACTCCAAATTTATCAATTGTTCCTAACGTGTGGAACAATACCAATTTCCCAACTCGAACAAAAGATTTAAAACTTGCCATTTGTGTCTCTTACAACGTACGGCTCACCTTGAAAAGTTAAACAAGCTAAAAAGTGGGTATAAGGAGGGTTGTTCCTAGGAACTACGACCCGAAAGGAGAAATAAGCTTCGCGCTATTCCTACTCCTCCGCTCACCTGTGCGTTTATCTTTTTGAGAGCTACCGTGAAGTAAGTAGATTATTTGGTTGTTGGAGTTGTCTATCTTTCGTCCTTAAAATCAATGTGAAATAAATCAAAAAAAAAATCAAAAATTAGTAATAAATTTTTCTTTTATATTTCTATTTGTGCATGCGCACTCGGTCACAAGTCCTATTTCATGGTCCAGAACCTCCTGTTCCGTCATCCTTCTGTTGAATCATCCAATCTTGAGAAACCTGATAATCCTCCCATAAGTTTTACAATGGCTGATAATCGACATGGCGCAATTGCTCGAAGCACCCCCCGAGGGTACGAGGATGCTATAGTTTTATCCGGAAATCACCGCGAATAACTTTGAATCAAGCATGGTCTTTCTGAATCTGTCCAAACAAGCAATTATTTGAAATGTAAAGAAGACCCACATGCTCACGTCCGTTATTTCAACAAGATCACTTCTACGATGAAGATTCCGAACGTACCAAATACGTCGGTTAAACTTATGCTTTTCCCGTTTTCTCTCGAAGGGGCAGCACGGATATGGCTGGAAAAAGAACCCCCTTGGTCGATTGAAACATGGGATGATCTTGTTACGAAATTTATTAACAAATTCTTCCCTCCCTCTAAAACGACAAATCTCAGAAATGAAATCACGAGATTCAGGCAAAAATTTGATGAGACGATTTGTGAGGCTTGGATCGTTTCAATATCTTTAAGGGATGCCCCATCATGGTGTTTCAAATTGCATCAACTCGATACATTCTACATATTCCCACAACTCAATTGATCAAGATTCATTGAAGTCTCCCCTGCCGGGTTAACTTCTTAGACAAAAAATGCCTCGCGAATGTATAAAATCATCGTAGAGCAAGTCTAAGAACGTCAATCAGAGAAACAAGCTGTTGTAGCTAAAATGAGTACAAGCTCTTCCACCCCAGCAGTCTTATCTGATGTTGCTGAACTCAAAGACATGGTTCGGGCACTAATTCTCGACAGAAAGAACCAAACCCCAGCTTCCGCCCCTGTAAAAGAGGTTGAACAAACTTGTGTAACTTGTGGGGGAGGTCATTCTTATCAAAACTGTCCAGCCACTAATAGCAACATTTACCATGACAATATCCAAGAGTATGTGTCCCAGCCGCTGCGCCAATATTCTACCAGCTACTTCATGGTTATCAACCTCCGATGGACTCGAAATCAAATTAGACCTCCTGGTATTTGTCTCCCAAATCAAAACATCCTCAAACAATTTCCATCGAGAAATAACTTCAATCAAACAGAGGAAAGTATTTCAACAGGTCAGAGTTAATCGACCTCCGGTCCAATCAACCGTTAGCTCATCAAGGACCGTGCTCCTCAGACACACGGTTTGTCAAAAACAGATTTTGAAGGATATATCACAGCCAATTATGCAGTGTTGAGAAACATGCAAAAACCAAGTCAAAACCTGCAATCCCAAAATGGGCAAATTTGACTGACATGCTTTCAAATATGTTACTGCTAATACAGTTCTACTTCGTTCTGGAACTCTTCCTGAAACACTGTTACCAACCCAAAGGAAGATTTAAAAGGTATCACTACCCGAAGTGGTGTTACCATCCAAGGACCAAAAGCAGTTAGTCATGACACCGAGGTGACAAAGGACACAATGCCTCCCGCTAATAACGGAAGCACCGAAGACGTCCAGCCTCCTGTTATTCAAATTCAGTCTCGTAATCCAAATCCTGAGCCAAATGTTTCTCCTGTTGATACTTCAATTCCTAAAACATCAATTCCATTTCCATCAAGAAGAAATGATGAAAGGCGCAAGGAAAAAGCTAACGAACAAATTGAGAAAATTCTATGAAATCTTCAAAGATATGAATTTCGAAATTAGCTTTTTGGATGCTTTGACCCCTATGCCTAAATTCTCCTCAACTTTAAAAACCCTAATCGGAAACAAAGAGAAATTGAGTGAAATGGCAAAATTGAACGAAACTTGCTCGGCGGTCATCCTTAACAAGTTGCCTAAAAAACTTGGAGACCCCGGCAGATTCCTTATCCCATGTGAATTTTCTGGCATTAACACATGCAATGCCTTGGCCGATCTCGGTGCAAGCATCAATCTTATGCCGTATTCCGTGTTGAAGTATCTCTCTCTTTCCGACTTACCCCAACATCGCATGACGCTAGAGCTAGCTACCGTTCAATCACTACCCGAATCGTTAACCGCCAAAGACGTCCGTGTGTTGGTGGGAAAGTTCCAATTTCTAGCCGATTTTGTGGTTGTTGAATTTGAGCCAGACCCCCGAGTACCTCTAATTCTTGGGAGGTGTTTTCTGAAAACTAGTCGTGCATTAATCGATGAGCCCGAGTGAAATTACCCTTCGTGTTGGCAAAGAGGCCATAACTTTCAACCTAGATCAAACTTCGAGGTACACGGCAAATTTCAATCATATGACGGCAAACCGAATTGACGTCATTGATATAGCTAGTGAAGAATACTCGCAAGAGGTCTTAGGTTTTTCTGATTCGGTGGCATACGGAAATCCTTCCCCGTGCTTTGATCCTATTGTTGCTAATTCATCTCCGACCTTAACTCCATTTGGAGAAAGTGACTTCTTACCTGTTCGGAGGAAGCAAATGCTTTTCTTTGCTCTAGAATGATGATAACAACTTCATCGGAAAGTTTAATCCGACCTATTATGATCCCCGACGGGGACATTCTCATCCTAGAAGCATTCTTTGAACAATGACCACCGAACCCTATTCCAAATCAAAGGAGATTTTCTCCAAAAACCCAAAAAAACAAACTTTGTGAAGCCAAGAACTGTAAATCTTCGATTGATGAACCGCCGAGGTGAACTCAAAGACTTACCTGCCCATCTTGAAATACGCATTCTTGGAAGATGACAACAAGTTACCATATTACCATCATTTGCTAAAGAATAAATTTTGGGAGAAAAGCCGATTCTGATCAAGGTTCTAGTCCCAACAAGCTGAGCCATTGCATGGAAATTATCCGACATAACAGGGTATTACCCGGAATTTTGTACCCACAAAATCTCATGAAAGGACTATAAACCTGCAGTTCAGTCATCAAGAAGGTTAATCCAAAAATCCACCGATGTCATCAAGAATGAATTGAAAAACTTCTTGACGCAGGATTGATTTTACAAATCTTCGATAGTCCATGGGTCAGCCCGATACATTGTGTGCCCAAAAAGGGTGGATTTACCGTTGTTCAAAATGAAGAAAATGAGTTGATCCCAACTCGATTGGTTACCGGGTGGCGGGTATGCATTGACTACCGCAAGTTAAATGAAGCCACCCGTAAAGACCACTTTCCACTCCCGTTTATGGATCAAATGCTCGAGAGATTAGCGGGAAACGAGTACTATTGTTTCCTTGATGGATTCTTCGGGTATTTCCAAATTCCCATTGACCCTTGTGATCAAGAAAGACACATTTACTTGTCCCTACGAACATTTTGTGTGTTTTATTTTTTTTTTTTTTTTTTTTTTTGCCTACCGTCTCAGCCATTCGGCTTATGCAATGCAACCGGGCACGTCCAAAGGTGTATGTTGCCCAACTTTCACGACATGTATGAAAGACAATGGAATCTTCAATGGATGACTTCTCGTCTTTGGAAGTTCCATTGAAAATTGCCCGTCTGCCGTCTAGAGAAAATGTTGCAAGATGTGAAACACAAATTTTTGTGTCTTGAACTGGGAGAAAGTCCATTTTATGGTCAAAGAGGGCATTAGTCCTCGGCCATACAATTTCTAAAAATGGGGATGAGGTGACAACGCCAAAATAATGGTCATTGCCCAAATTACCTCATCCCACCACTGTCAAAGATTTAGGAGTTGTTCTTGTCATGCGGTTTTTTTGACCGAGATTCATAAGGATTTTCCAAATAACCCGACAATGATCATCTGTCTCGAGAAGAATACTCCATTTATCTTCTCTAATGAATGCATCAAAGCTTCCAACGTTAAAGAAAAAACTTACGTGAAGCTCCGATCTTGATTGCCCCCAAACTGGATCGTACCATTCGAGACTTATTGCGATGGCCAGTGATTACGCCATAGTGGCAAGTTGGCAACCGTCATGAAAAACACTTCGGCTACCATATGCAAGCAAGACGATGACCAGAGCTGAATCTAATTACACACGACAGAAAAGGAAATGTTAGTCCGTGGTGTATGCATGTGAAAAATTCCGGTCTTATCTTATCAGAACAAAAGCATATGCATACGACCATTCCGATCTCATGTATCTCTTTTGCCAAAAATGATGCTAAAGCGAGATTGCTCCGATGGTTCTCCTCCTCCAAGAATTTGACTTAAAGTTCTGACACAAAAGGAGCCTGAGAACCTCGCAGCCGATGCATCTGGTCCCGATTAAGAAAACCGAGAAAACGTTCTCCGAAACCCCCTAAAGAGATTAATGAAACATTTTTCTCTCGAAACGTTAAGATAGTGACTTTACGTGTGATTCTAGTACCCCGTGGTTTGCCGACTTTGCCAATTACCACGCGTGTAACTTCGATGAGAAGGGCATGACAACCCAACAGAAAAAATAAGTTCATCAGAGGACGTGAAGCATTATTTTTGGGATGAACCCCTCTTGTTTAAAATTGCGGATCAGTGATCAGGCGATGTTCACGGCAAGGAAGCTCTCGACATTCTCGAGGCTTGCCACTAATGGACCCACCTGGACATCATGGTGCAAACCTAACCGCAAAAAAGATCTTGATTCCGGCTTTCTTTGGCCGGACCATATACAAGGATGCCCACGAGTTTGTCAAAAACTGTGACTCGGGCGCAACAAAGAAAAAAACAAAAGCAACAAAATACAAAGGAAAAACATCATACAACGGATGAGATGCCTCAAAACTCCATCCAATTATGAGAATCTTATACGATGGCGGAAGATGACTATTAGGGCCCGTTCCCGACTTCACGAGGGGAACAAATAATATACTCGTTGCCGTTTGACTACTATGACAAATGGGTAGAAGCGAAAGCGCTCCCCACCAATGATGCCAGAGTCGTGTGCAAATTCCTAAAATCTCTCTTCGCCAGATTGGTGTTCCCTCGAGCTATTCATAAGTGATTCGCGAATCTCATTTCCTGCAATAACCAATTTGCAAAGGTCAGCATAAAATATAGAGTCACTCCCCGTCTCTCCACCTCATATCATCCACAAACAGTTAGGCAAGTCGAGGTTTCAAATCATGGTTTGAAACGTATATTAGAAAGAACCATAGGTGAAAACCGTGCTTCCCAGGTCGGCAAACTAGATGATGCTCTATGGCCTTCCGCCAGCTTACAAAACCCATCGGGTGTACTCCTTACAAGCTTGTGTATGGAAAGGCATGCATCTTCGATCGAGCTTGAGCACAAAAGCCTATTGGCCTTGAAAACAAGCAAACTTTTGGTCTTTCTACTGCGGTTGAATCACCGTAAAGTTTTCAACTCAATGAACATAACGAACTTCGTTGATCATGCCTATGAGACTCATTGATCTATAAGTAAAAAACAAAGGGATCCATTGACTCCGAAGATCAAAAATCGCGTTTTCAACGTCGGGATCGAGTCCCTCCTCTTTAATTCCAGATTGAAATTTCTCTGGGCAAACTAAAATCCCGTTGGAGTGGACCATTCACCATCACACCCGCCCCCCAATACCCGCCCACCCCCCTCCATCAAGTCTTTCCTTACGGCACTGATGAGCAATCTCAAGCCAACGGTCTCGAATTTAAAAGTGAATGTCATCGTGTTAAGCCACTACTTTGGAGGGGATGTACCACAACGGTCTCCCGATCTCCAAACTTTCCCCATGAACGGTGATTGCGGGGAATTAGGTCAAGCGTCGGATCTAAAACAGCGTTCGTGGGAGGTACCCCATGCTTATCCTAGTTGTAAATTGTATGCTTAAGTGTTGTTTGTTGTGTTAGATTAGCTTGTCTTTTCTATCACCCTTTTTTCGTGTTGTTGTTGTTATTGTCCAGGATTGCCCGGATTGAGAAGACTCTCGTGTTCACGTTTTTGTCTATTCATCACTCGATCTTCAAAGCCTCAGCTTCATTTTGGAATCCCGATATCCAATCTAATCGACTAACGTTTTATCATTTGTCAAGCCTTCAAAAACGGCCTTAGGATAACAAGTACCCTGTCAAACATCGAGGACGATGTTTTAGTACTAGTTTGGGGGGTATCTCGATTTTGATTTTTGCCTGCAGCATTGTTTACCATACGGTAATCCCGTATTTTCACCAAAATTTTCAAAATAAAATAAGTGTTTTGTCACAGTTTGACTCTCTTTTGGTAGAAAATGAGAAATAATTTTTTGACTCGATCGGGCCGAATTAGCCCTAGCTAGTTCCTTCAGGCCGAGCTTTCACGAATTCCTATTGCTATGAATTGTAAAAAAGGTGAATAACAAGAAATGAAGAGTTAAATATAAGTTTAGTGTTTTAAGCAAGATTCGACTCAGAAACTTATATGAATACACTTTTTTCTTTTTCTTCCCATAAGCTCTATCCACCTAATCAACTGCCTTGTTCAACTAAGTCAATTGAGTATTCAGAAAAAGCTCAAATTTGTAACTTGATTCTTCAAAATCAGGTTTTGAAGATAAAAAATGCCAAAGAAGCTATGAATGAAGATTAGTGCAAAAATGAACGAATATTGTAATAATGACCAATGAAGCATACATTGATCATATGAGCTAGTAAAAGATGCTTGTCGTGATATCCCACTCCCGTAACCACGAGGTGGGGGTTCAACTAAGACGTCTTGTACTTCTAGGGATTTGGTGTGTTTGTGATATCTCACTTGAAAGAAAGGTTCTAGTGAGGGTTCAAACTAATACGCCATTCTTAAGTCCACATTAGGAAAAAGTGTTGATGTGATTTCCCACTACGCTAGCAACGGGGTGGGTTTTCAAACTAAGAACACCGGTCGTTGGTTGTGATATCCTACTAGGGAGCGAGGCCTAGGTAGGTGTTCAAACTAAGCAACACATTCCTAGCTTTAAGAACTTAATGAAAATGATAAAAATGTGCAATAAGTTCTATAGTTTAAAATCAAGTTACAAGTACCGGGAAAATAAGTTGATCTTGAGTCGGGTTCGTCTTGACTTACGACTATGAAAATAAGTTGATCTATGGTTGATTTTAAACGAGCACACACATTCCAAATCATATACCATGTTGGGAGTAAAAAGTTCGCAAGTCATAAGTATGAGGGCTTAACATCTAAACTTATATCGACAATGATCTTGTTTAATTGCTTAGCTTGGGGCTTGTGAAAAAAAAAATCGGGGACGATGAAATTATCCGTCAGGACGTCCGTGGATTATTCTACAAACGTTTCTCATTCAATGATCCCATTGTTGATAAATAAAGGAAGTCAACATAAAAAGAAAAAAAAAAAAATGTTAGAGTAGTTTGTTGTAAATAAAAAAAAAAAAAAAACAATGGTGAAACTGGACTTGGATCGAGGCTATTGATACTTTATTCCTTTGATAAACGCTTGGCTACTTATCCAGTATTAGTCGAGGGGATTTTAAGATTTTTGGGTTTATCGAGTGCTTACTTCATAGACTTGGCGTGGGACACGCAACATCTTATTTGGGGGATTTTGGTAGATGTACTTAATACACATACCTTTACCTTAAAAACGACTAAAATAACCAAAACTGACTCAAAAAGGCCAATATATGCTTGTGTGTTGCTAATTGGTGTTGAGCAGAACGGATATCCTAGCAAAAAGACAAAAAACCAAACAAAAAGCGACAAAACCATACACGGATGGAAAAGGTGTGAAGACAAGCCCAATCAATAGTCAAGTCAACTCCGAGGAAGAAAAAGCAAAGAAAAAATAACTTAGGGACAAAAATTCCAAACCCATAAGTTATATTATTATATAAACCCACGGGGCTGATTATGCCAATTTGGGAAACTTCATTATAAAAGAAAGAAAGGGAAAAAGAAGAATGAAAAGAAAAGAAAGGATGTGGAGGGTGCTTTTTCTTGAACACAAAACAAACATACGCTTAATCATCTACAACCTCTCTCGTCACAACCGCAACTTGTATAACTTTTTCCCATCCCCCGCCAATACCAAAACCAGCACCCTGTTTGTCTCCCATACTTCTCTCCTGCCAAAATCACTCAACACTCTACCAAAAATCATTTCATCCACCCTACTAATTCTCCCCAGCTGTATAAAGTCCATTTGGCAATCCCTCCCATTCCCAAAGCATTTGCGATGGCTGAGATTGTCCTCCAAGAACTCACAAGAATCAAAGGCTGGGATTTGCTATAGATTACCTCACACAACTAGAACACTTGGTTTAATCTCTCAAAAGAAGCCACAAAGCCGCAAGTCCAAAGACTTCGTCATATAAATAGAACCTTTTGTAAGCTTTGAGGCAACTAGTTAATCTTAGAGTAACTTAGCTTAATTTTCAGTCATTTTATAGCTTTTACTTTCAGCTTTGTAAAACTTTCAAGTTTTAATGCAATTCGATTTTTAAATCAATTTACAATTTCAAGTGTTAAGTTTCTTACTTATATTGTTTTGTGTTCCAAAAAGGCTATCAGTAGCACCTTATTATAAGCTTTTTCATACGAAAAATTAAAAAGTTAAGTAGTTAAAAGAAAATCACAAAAAACACTCTCAATATACCACAGCTTATTTATGGATGATAAGCCAGTTTCTGGATGGGCTTATGGACCTCACAGCTTGTTCTATGCAAGCAGAGCTTGTAGATTCATTGTTTGACCCTGTTTTGAGCAAGGGTTGTAGTAATTCTCTCTATTTCTTACTTACTTATCTATTTCAAGAACTGCTAGATTTATTTAAAACAACTGTGTTATTAAGTTTATACTGCTAGACTAATTCGGCTTATTTAAGTGCTTATTATGGATTGAAAGTTGCTTATTAAGTGTTTTAACTTTGTTTATTTGATAATGCTGTTATTAATTAGTTGAAATAAAATGATTTTTGGAAAGCTAAAGGCTGTTTTGAACAAGCAGTATAACTCTAAGTTAATGTACAGGCTAGTTCATTGTTAGTAGCAGTACTAACCCACACTAGCAGTACTAACTCTAAGTTAGTACTGTTAGTTTAACATTTTTGGAACAGCACTAACTTAACACTACCAGTACTAACTCCAAGTTAGTACTGTTAGTCTTAACTGTTAGTACTGGTTGTTCAACTTAGCTTATCAGCTTATAATTTCTGCTTATTTAAGATTTCCTTAGTCTTTTAGAGTAGATTAATCCATTTTCCTTTACTGTCTTTAGGGGTAAGCTTATTAAAGCTTATTTTCTTTTTAAAATATTTTCAATAGTGCATCAGTTTGTAGCTTTTTAGCTTATTTATCATTTTAGTTTATTCTAGTTGCTTATTCCTATTACTAAGTGCTTAATTAAGGTTAGGTGAACTTCTGTTGTAGCATTGTTGCTTATTTATTATATCTATAAGTTCTGTTAGCCTAGCATACTAACCTTTAGCAAACAATACTAACTGTAAGCCTAGCAGTACTAACTCCAAGTTAGTACTGTAGTTAAAAACGGTTAGTACTGTTGTTTTAGTACTGTTGTGTTTCTCTAGTTAATATTAGCTTAATTGCATGCTTAATTTGCTTATTTAGATTTAGCTTAGCTTATTTGTCTGTTCTTAAGCTTATTCGAGCTTATTTGTGCCTTAGTGTAAAATTTTAAGTGTTTTAACCATTTATAGCTTTATTTTTTCCAGCTTATGTTTCTTTGTTTAAATTTTTATGTCTTTTACTTTCATTTCAATTCCCAATCATTCCTTGTTACATTCAAACACCAATCATCAATCGTCTTGCGATTTTCCATCTCTAGCCTTTGTGACAAATGACACCGGTGAACACTCTATACTGCTTCCGGTTTACCTTGAATTGTCGTTGAGTTCTGATCCTTTTTGTGTTGTGTTATAATTGTTTTATATTTAGTACCATATAAAAGTGTAATTATAGGCGGATCACTTCCTACCAAATGCAACAAAGCCACCATCAATATCTTGATAACTTAGAGCTAGAACTAGTTCCATCATATTGTAGAGCAACCTACAATCAAAAAATCCTTTGATCATGTAAAGCATATTGTGGATTACCCTGTACTCAAAATAAGAGAATTAGTTTCTCTTAGAGACCCAAGCCATTGCTGACTTGAGTCTGCCTTGTGGATCAACATAGTCAAATATTTTAAGCATATATGATCCACTGTCTTTGGAGATATGGTCAATAACATTTCCTGTTGGTCTCCAAATCCAGCATGCTGAGGACTTAACAACATTTTCCCTATTTCCCTCAGCAGCACTAACTACTGCTTTTGGCCCAGCAGTAGTTACATTATTAAACCTAGCAGTGTTAACTTTTTCTTAAAAATTATTGGTTTTAGCTGTAGATTTTTGGTTAAAAGCCCTCTTAACTGATGAATGTGACTTATGAAAAATATTTGAACTTGTTTTGCACCATACACATTGGTCTATGATGCAGCAGTATCAACATACACTGGCAGGTACTATTTTGATACTGCTGCTCTTGGGACGCACGCTTACATATTAACTGGTACTGTCCCAGACTTTGTTAAGAACTCGCATCTGGAACAAATCTTGTTAGGATGTGGGTGATTTCAATTATTTGGTGGTTCACCCTCTACATTGTTCCATACTGGTCTAATTTCCTTTTGACCAGTAACCCTTCCCTTTTTATTCAACACTGGTTCTTCTACCATTTTATTGTCATGAAAATCACAGTCTTTGATTAAATGATTGAAACTCCCACACACAAAACAAGCTTCTTATAAACTCAAAACCATTCTCTAGTTTTTTGATCCCAATCATACCATTCAAGTTTTCTCTATTACTCCTAGGACTTTGACTTTTCTTAAGGTACTCTGCTTGCCTATGTGTGTTTTCCTTATTAACAAATTTCACATTCTCACCAGATTTGAAAAAATTAATTTTAGTATACTTTGGTTTTGACTGATCAGCTGAAGATCTAATCACACAGTCATCATCACTATCAGACTCACAATCTTTAATGAGAGGAGCACTAGACCTAACAGTTTTAGATTTTTTCAAACTATCCTTACTAGTTATAGTTTTACTCACTTTAAACTTAAAGACAGAATCATCTAACCCAACAAAAGATAAGTCAGGTATTGGGGGCATGTAGTTCCCAGTGTAGGGAGGGGGAACTGTATGAAACCCTTCACCTATTTTGAATCTATCATTTACTGGATTATCATCCTCATCACTTTCTCAACTGTTAAACACACTATGAACCAATTCACTCTCATTCATCTGAATATTATTCAATTCACTCTCATTCATTTGACCATCATAACCAAGACCAGTTTTGTCTTTAGCACTTATTTGACTATTAATCATTTATTTTTGGTTTTTTTTTAGTTTTTTTTTTTTTTTTGTTTTTTATGTGTTTAGCTAGATTCTTTGACGATTCTTCAATTTTTTTTAGTTTAAGTCTCAAATCATCTTTCTCTTTTAAGGCTTCTTCTAACTGATTTTTAAGGTCTTTGACAGAAATATCTTTAACTTGGACATCATATTTTAAAAATACAATATTTTCTTCATAAACAGCTTCATTCTTTTCATGAACAACTATCCTAGCTTCTAATGATTCTAATCCTATTTGATAACCTATTATTTCTAGATTAGCTTTATTAAGAACTTCACGCTGTTGATCATATTGTTTTTGAAGAGATTGATAAGATTACAAACATTCTTTAGAGCAAGTATGTACCTCAGTATCTGAGCTTGATGAACTGGATGAACCAGAAGATGTATGGGCCATTAAAGCAAAGTATGTGGGTCCTTCTTCAGCTTGATAGTTCCAATCATAACCCATCCCATCAGTAACAACCAAGGCATTAGCAGGAGTCTCCACTGGTACAACCCTTCTTGTATTATCTCCATTTCTATTCCCCTGATTCCTTGGTGCCCTGCATTCTCTAGCAAAGTGACCTCTCTTGTGGCGGTTGTAACATTGAACCTTTGTTTTAACAAAGCCAACAGTTTCTTTGCCATTGAACTTCGGATTCCTTCCTATCTTATTTATGAATCTCTTCACTCTTATGGTAAGCATGGCCACCTGCCATTTGAGATCCATCTTTTTAAGATCATCAGTATCAATCTGCTCTAGATCTTCATTGTCCAGTTATGGACTATTAGATTGATTAGCAAAAAAGGAAAACATGACATCATCAGCATAAGTTGAGGAAGAAGCTTGTCCTTTTGAACTAACAGTAGAAACATCATAAGCAGTATTAACTGCTTTATTAGTACTGCTAGTATTTTCTGAAGATACAAAAGCCACATTCTGAGAGTTTGAGCTTGAGCTTGAGCTTGATTGGCCTTTAATCTCAGCTTCATATACCTTCAAATTGTTGTACAAATCATCCATACTTAATGTGTCTAGATCAGATTTGTTTCTCATGATTAAGGCAATATTGTTCCAAGCTGATGGTAAACTTCTCAACAACTTTAGATTTGCATCCTCCTGATAGATATCTTCACCATGAATTTCTAATTGGCTGATGAGTTTCTGAAACCTATCATAGATTTTATCCAGTCCTTCAGATCTTGATAGAGCAAAATTTTCATATTGCTGCTTCAGAATGGTCTTCTGCATTTTCTTTGATTCTTTATTGCATCTTTGATTCCATGAAACTTCAATAGGTGCTCATCAGGAATGGCCAACAACATAGTGCTTTTTGCTTTCAATTCATTCTTTCTTGCTAGCTTTTGTTCTACAGTTTTAGGAGGAATATGACCTTCAGTACTAGCTGATGCAATAGCAGGTGCATCACCATTCACAATAACCTCCCAAAGAGCATAATCAGTATGAGTAAGATATTGCTCCATTCTCATGTTCCATAGATCATAATCCATAGTTTTGAGTACTGGAAGTTTTAATGCAGACACCGTTTGGGTAGTTTCTGATTGTAGTTCCATCTTCTCTTTGACTATGAGATCTTGTGTAGATATAGTGTTCTTCTTATTCAAAGTTTCTCAACAAGCTCTGATACCACTTGTTGATCCCTTCTTGACAAATCTTACTTAGCTTGTTAAAGCTTAGTTGTATTGGATAGATCCAAGACAACTATAGTAGAAACTAAGATTGAGAATATCACAAACTATGCGGAATCTAGCTTGTAATACTAAGAAGAACAATGAAACAGTAAAACAAGATCTTTACTAAACTTTCAATACATTGAATACTATTTTGAGTTACAAAATGGCTATGAATACTAACTATGATTGCTATGCAAACTATGAAAAGCTATTATGAAAACTGATATCTAGATCTATGCCGTAGGGTTCCTTTTATACACCACGGAAACCCTAATGGGCTTACAAAACGCGTCAAGTGATCAATGCATATCTATTCCTAATATATCTCATGCATATCACTTTAGCAGTATTAACTATTTATACTAACAGTACTAACTATATAACTAACAGTACTAATAAACTGACAGTACTAACACTTTGTACTGGCAGCACTAACTATAATACTAACAGTACTAATAACTTAGACTGTTTTCTCTAATCTTCAGCAGCAGCACAAACTTAAACCAGCAACATTAAGTTGTAGAAGCCTCTAATTCCCAACAAAAAGTTTCCATTTTTGGGAATATCTTGTTTTTTAATCCATCGCTAAATATTATAATGATAATATTAGTAACATTTAATTATCTTTATAACACCCGACAAGTTTTAGTATTAACCCGTTGACTTTCTAAAGTCAACGCTAGACTTTATTTGACTTTGATTTTTTTTACATATTTATTAACTAAGTATGACCCGGTCAAAACGACCATCTAAATCACATTTTCACGATTCGGACAAAGAAGAGATTTTATGTAAAACGATATTCCGGACAACGTTTTAGTTTTAGCCGAGACCCGAAACTCGACAGAAAATGACCAAAACATCCCTACAAGAATCTGCTGTAACTTTGACATTTTTAATAAAAACACAGACTTTGACCATGGGTTTTGACCCATTATTACTCAATTTTAAAACTAGCGAGCCTCGCGACAAAGTAAAACAACTACCACTTTTAATAAGTACTGAATTTTTATAAAGAAAAAATATATCTCGTTTTCGCTCTAACTTTTTCGTTATTAGGAGTTAGAAGCTCTACCTTATATCAAAATGATCGTCTAAGTAAGCTTTATCATATTTTAAAGTCTAAAAATTAGATTTTGTGAAATCTCGACCCTCGTTTATCGTGCTAAACTTTCTGCACTAAATGTACCTTTTGCAATTCACGGCAAAACTCATTTCAGACCAAAAAGCTCATCTAAAATACCTCTAATATGACATCTACCTTATACTTAACCCACTCAATCAATCGATAACATTATCTAGCCCATTCACGTAAGATTTTCCCAAAGTTCATCACATGCATGCATCGAAACTAATTCAAATCGCAAAACAATCGAAACAATTACAAAAGAATACTTACAAAGGTTCAAATGAGCTAATGGAAAATAGATCGGACTCGACTTGTTTCCTTGCTCCTTTGGCCAAGACTTCGAACCCAAACCCGAACCAAAACCAAAATCAATCAAAGCCCAAAACCAATACAACCTAAACTAATCAACCAAATAATCAATAAACAAAATTCAACACACCCTTGTGTGTGTTGTTCGGTTCGAACCCAAGACAAACAAACCAAAACCAAACGCAACATTTTTCAAACCAAACTCCCTTCAATATTCATTTAGCCCCTTTTTCTATAACCCAAATCAACCAAATAAATAACAAATCGATTGACCACACCCTTGTGTGTCTTTCCCCTTGGTTCGAACCTATAACCAAACCGAACACCCATTTGTTTCAAAAATATTCAACTTCGATCAAAACCTTGTTGCATGTTTCTTTTTATTTCTTGGATGATTAAGCTTTGACCATCTAAGTAATATTATTTAGCTAGAAAAATCAAAACATGAAAGGTGTTTGTTTGGCTAGTTCGACCGAACCAAAAAGGAAGGAGGAAAGGGGAAAACAACTTAAAACTTGGTCCTTTCTTGATTCACATCATTGTTTGAGTGATGTTTGAATGTGTTTTCAAGATCAAAATGGAAAAATGGTAAGAGTGTGTGTGTCTTAATATCTGGCCAAACCACAAGACAAAAAGAGAAGGAAAAGGTTTTTGAAATTAGTTTGTGTGTGAGGGTGGATAACTTAACTAGAATGGGAAGCAACATATAATCATAGTTCTTGGAAACCAAATGAAATGAGTGTGTTGGTGGGAGCTAGGCGTCGGCCTAGGGGTCTTGGGCATGCAAAATCATAATTTTTTTTGTTTTTATCAACTTATTAAAAGTATTATGTAACATTTAAATAAAATGATACTTGTACCCATTTAAATAAAACGCGAACCTGAAACGCGAGCTTTGGCCAAAGTCGAGGAACAAGGACGACAAGGTTCAAAATAATAATTTACGACCAATAAAATAATAACAAAGCGCGTCGTAAATTTTTACAGTGTTCAAAACGATTAACGAACGCGCGATCAAACGGTGACTCGCTAAACGTCAAAAAAATAAAAATTTCAAAATTTCGTTCATATTAAAATACGAAAATAATTATTTACAACAAATGAAATTTTTAAATGTCGACGTTCGCTCACACGATTTTATAAAATATTAATTATGACGTCGGATTCGCGATCGTCATACGCGTCGTGAAACTCGGGTTGTTACAAAAATTGATGCCATTACATGCAGGAGAATATCCTGAAGATGTATGTATTACATAATACAAACTTATGGCAAATCATACCCAAGTAGCTGCATCTGCATGAACTTTAAAGGCTTGTAAAAATCACAATCCTAATAATAAAAACACAAAAACAGTCAGAACACACATACAAAAAATCATAACTGAGAAAGTGATAATTTTAGCAAAGAAAGAAAGAAACATTACTTAGATAATCGCCAATATGAAAACGTCATCTTGAAGGCCACACATTAGTAAAGTTCAGTTCCATTAGCAGCCGGGAAACACCAATCAACAAGACCTCTGATGACATCAAATAACATATATTTTATAACATCATTTATCCCATGTTATTAACCTATTTTGTATAATTATTGCAAAGAATTGTTAATTAATCGTTTATATTTGAGAATTGCAGTAATTATGGAGTACTTGGTGAATATTAGCAAAAGGCGCACATTCTGAAGCTTAAATGAAGATATTTTGAAGATTAATATTCTGACTACCAATACGCCGTATCCATCAAGGAAGATACGGCGTATCCGTGCCTGTACTCACCGAAGACTACAAAGGAAACAAGATCTATACATCGTATCCAGAGAAGACCAATACGTCGTATTGGAGATATAGTATGTGAATATTCTGGAAGATATCAAACGTGGTCCCTACTATAAGAAACCCCAATACGCCATATCCAATACATTGGATACGCCGTATCGACACCGACTCCAGACCCTATAAATACAAAACTC
>BQNB010054703.1:14563-39432 GCA_026074375.1 Tanacetum coccineum | reverse complement strand
AATACACATACCAAAATCTAAGATCGTGATAACCAAGAATGACAACGTATGAAATTACCCATAAAATGTTATATGATTTTCTTTTACAAGGATGTGTGTGAATTGATTATAGATTTAAGGGATCATAAACCTTATATCTGTGTGAAAGGGAAATAGGAGAAGACAAAAAAAATATTATTATTATATTTCCCACCTACCGGTCGCTCCAAATACTTAATGTTATACGGTGGTCGTTTCATGTATTTTTTTTAAACCTGGTCAACGTTTAGTCGCTCAAAGTATTAATATGGGGTCGCTCCAAGTTAATTAAAAAACATGCCTAAAAAAGTACACTTACACAAAGTGTACTTTAAAAGTACAAATATTAGTATTTTATTGGGTCGCACTAGTCGCTTCGGTCGCTCTGGGGAATTTGAGGAACACATTTTTTTTTGGGGCAATAGGTGCATACATCAAAATCTTTTGGGGCAAACATAGAAATACCCCAATAGCCCATATGACATCATAATTTATATTTAGGACAAAAGCTACAAATGAGCAAGCTACTTTTATTTTTGTGCTAATATGAGTAACATACTTCAATAAAGATCACTATGAGTTACATACTTTCAAAATGTAACCAATATGACTAACCAATGTATTTTCTTTTCCACATCTGCTGCCACGTAAAGAATTGCTGCCAAGTTGGATAGTCAAAGTCAACTTTTATCTTTTTGCAACAGTGTTTGTTTTTGTTGGACCACACAAATATGATAAGCGATTATTCACTTTCATAAAACTTATCACTTTCATCACACACTTTGGCCAGACAAAAAAAATCACTCTCATCTCATGTTAGAACCCTAGATATCAATCAGTGTCTTCCATCTAAATTCAAGGTATGCATCAGCCCTAATTATAAACCCTAATTGTTAACCCTAATTGTTAACCCTAATTGTTAACCCTAATTTACATTTCAGGTTTTCTTACAATCGATGGGTGATTTGAACGTTACACTCCACCACGATGGGGTTTTCGTGCCAAACCCCCTCAAGTACGCATGTGGTTCCGTAAAGATTCTAAATGAAATACGGTTTGAAGAAATGCAAATTGGGAATTTATTCGAAATTATTAACAGGTTAGTGTTAAGTAATGCGAATCACATATACTATTGTCTACCTGATACTACACTTACAAGGGGTATTAGGGAACTTAAGACAGATAGTGACATGGCTGAATTTATGAGAATTGGTTATGAGAATAATAAGCAGATGGAATTGTTCACTGAACATCATGGCTATGATGTTTTGGAGTACACTGCCAATGATAACCTTGTAGCTAATAATATTAGTGATTATGAAGAGTCAGATGTTAGTGATTATGATGGTGAATCTGATCCTGAAAATGTTGATTTTCACACTGAGGGTGAGCAGGGTGTACACTTTGAAAGATTGTCCATTGATGACCCTTTCCTAACTAAACTTGTAGGTAATGGCAACTTTATAGGTGCTAGATCTGACCCTATGCCTTTCCTAATTGGTAATTATAATGTAGAAGAGGATGACCCAGAAGTTGATATTATAGATCCCATTTACAAGGTTGTTAAGGGTAAATCCTATCCTGTTTATGATCCAGAAGAATGTTGGAAAGAAAATAAACGGTTCTCGCCCTATGTTTGTTTTGGTGTTAGGATTGCGGTATGAAAATCCGGTACAACTGAGCATGCATTAGCTATTTATGTTGTTGATTTGGCTATAAGTTTTGGTTTTTCTGGAAATGATTCTGTGTCCTTCTTGTTTATTGTGGTGGTGAGACACTTCTAGTGGTTGGTGTGCTAGTAAGAAGAAATTTAGAATAAAGCAAGTAAAGGATTAGGTATATGCGTAAGGGTTGAATATGGGTCCGAGAAGGATAAGGAAAATGGTAAAGGTAAATTGGGTGAGAAAGATAAAGAAAATGGTAAAGGTAAAATGGTAAAGAGTAAGGAAATTATAAAGTGGACGAAAATAAAGGTTCTTGAGCAGAAAGGACATGCATGTCCATTTAGGTTATGGGCTTCTTGGATGCAAAATGAAAGATCTTTCCAGATTAAAACCTTATACTCTGATCATAAGTGTGCAAGAGATTATAATTTGGGCTCATTGGTGACCTTTAGGTGGATTGCAAAGCATTATGCAAAGGAAATAATACTTAATCCTTCAATCCCTATTAGGTCAATGCACAATGACATAAGGGAAAAGTTTCTAATTAATGTAAGTATGGGTCAGTGTAAAAGGGCCAAACAATTTGCATTGTATGAGCATGAAGGGGGGTTAATTGAGCACTATAGCAAGTTGTGGGAGTATAGGAATGCTGTCATTGAATCTAATCCAGGTTCGACATGTCACATAGATCAGGTTGTAGATGATGATGGACAGATACATTTCAGTAGGTTGTACGTATGTTACAAGGGTTTAAAGGATGGATGGATAGCAGGGTGCAGAAGAGTAATTGGGATTGATGGATGCTTTTTAACTCATCATTGCAAAGGTGAATTACTAAGTGCCATAGGAAGGGATGCAAACAATCAAATGTTCCCTATAGCATGGGCAGTAGTGAGAGTTGAGAACAAGAATAATTGGTGTTGGTTTCTGTCCTTATTAAGTGATGATCTTGGTTTGCAGGATGGTCTTGGAATAACTGTCATATCAGATGCTCACAAGGTACTTTATATTCTTAATTTTAAAACATTTCAATCTTGGCAGTTTGTTATATATATATGTATGTTTTTTGTAACATACATTATATTATAGGGCTTAGAGGAGGCTGTTAAGACATGGTTGCCACAAGCAGAGCATAGGCATTGTACCAGACATCTATATGCAAACTTCAAGAAAAAATGGTCTGGTGTGCACTACAAAAGGATGTTTTGGGCAGCTGCTTCATCAACTGTTGAACAAGAATTTCTAAGTAAGATGGAAGACATCAGAAGATTTGATCCTGAAGCACATGCTTATCTGATGAAAAGAGAACCTGCCTCATGGTGCAAAGCCTTTTTTCAACCAGCAGTTAAATGTGTTGCATTTGAAAATGGGATATCGGAAAGCTTTAATGGGAAAATAGTAACAGCTAGGGGGAAGCCAATTATTACCATGCTAGAGGATATAAGAGTGTATGTTATGCAAAGACACTGGACAATTAGTAAAAAAGCATCCGAGCTCGAAGACACTATATGTCCCTCAATTAGGAAAAAAATTGAGATTTTGAAGAAAAAAATGAGGTAATACTATACTTTAACATTTTTTTAAGTTCATTGAAGTTACTTTACTTTTAGTTGCAGTTCAATGTACTTACTTTAGTTGCCTTTTAGATCATGGCAGGTATGCCCTAGTGGGTATCAAGTGCTTGAAGTGAGAAAAAGAGACGAAGCATATGGAGTGAACCTAATTGAAAGAAGTTGTTTTTGTAAGTTGTGGGATCTATCTGGAATTCCATGTATGCATGTTGTAGCTGTATACATGCATCTCCACATGGATCTAAAACTAGGTGTTAATGGTTGGTATACCTAATCAAAATGGCATCATGCATACCAATTCTAAATCAAGCCAATTTTTGGTTCCAAGATGTGGAAGTCTACTCCAAACACACCTCTACTGCCGCCTATCATATAAAAGATGCCTGGAAGGCAGGTACGAAGAGGGTTAGGCATCCCACAGAAAATGACTATGAGGGTAAGCAAGGTAGTATAGGACAAAATGAATGTCTGCTATATGTTACAAAACAGGTCATAACAAACAAACTTGCACAGCAAAGAAACAACCTAAACCACAAAAGAGTGGTAAACCACCAAAACCACCAAGTTATAAAAAAATTTCCAAACATGTTAAGGGTGGTGGGAGTGTTGTTAGAGGTGGTGGGTCAAATATAGGAAGAGGTCTGGTTCGGGAAATTGTTGGTAGAGGTGTGGTGCTCAAGCATTAAAAGAGGTAATCTGTGGGTTTGGGAGTGTTGTAGAGGTGGTGGGGTCAAGCAATAAAAGAGGTTGGTGTGGAGTGTTGGTAGTGGTGGTGGTGTCAAGAGTAAAAGATCGGTGGTGGGAGTGTTGGTAGAGGTTGGCGGTGTTCATATCTAGGAAGAGGTGGTAGTGCTCAAAATATGGAAGACGGTGGTGGGTCAACTACATGTAGGGGTAGTTGGTCAACACAGTAAGTAAAAGAGGTGGTAGAGGTGTCGCGTTGGGAGGTTGGTAGAGGTGGTGGGTCAAATAGTAAAGAGGTGGTATGAAAAGAGGTTTTTCATAGCGCGTTATTACCGAGGTATTATACATTTCATTTCATAACTGGTACACAGTTGTGATATTACTCCACTTTGCTTTACTTTTTTGATTGTACAGGATATGAACGACCAAACTTGCATTGGACGAAGAAGCAGCTAGAGAGGTATTTGCAGAAGTAAACGCAGCAAGAGAACAAGAAATGTTGGAAATCGAACGAAATGGTAGGGTATATCAAGATTGGGATGATGTGCAGTGTAATGATGATTAATGGTTAATGGTAGGGTATTAAACATACTTATATGAACCTGTAGGCACTAATCTTTTGTTAATATAAGTATGTTTAATGGTTCATATATTGTCAGAGACTAAGGGAACAAAATGGGTAAATAACATCTGATGCATGGTTAATCAAATGATGCAACACACTTTGTAAACACATGGTGATTTTGGATGGTAGTCATGGGACTGATGGTCATATGTGAAGATGACCAATATTATATACACTTTGAATAGATAAATGAAATTTGTTTATACATTAGCATTTGAAAAAATGGTACCGTTACAAACATAAGACACAAAGAAGACATTGGATACTTTATACAGTTCTAAGTTGTCAAACAAAAAGCGTTATTATGTATAGACACACAAAAGACATTACATTGACACCCTACCATTACATCTTTTCCATTCATATGACTAAGAACAACAACCCAAGTAGTACAACAATGATTGCGACCATGCTATTACCTAATTTCTTCCACTTAACCATACCATACTGGTACTTCTTCAAGTCAGCCTCCATCTTGGACTTGTAGTTTGCAAGCTCTTGTTCAAGTGATACAAGCCTCTCTTGCCTTTCTATCTGCATCTCAAATCGGTTAATTGCAGTCTCAAAATCTCCTATCTGCTCTGGATTCATGGCCATGTATAGCTCATACATATTGGTTTTGTACCATTCACTGTTGAGACCTCAATTTATCCAATAAAACGAACTACATTGCTGCCCATAGAACTATAATAACTAGTTAACATACAAAATTGAGGATTCATAACTAATTACAAATAAATTAGACAAATGTAGCTAGAAAAATAAAATCACACTGATGGTTTTCTACAACACAAGAACCTGCGACCTGGGTTCATTTCAGTTCATGAAATACGTCGAGCCAATGGAAGAGAACATTTGCAATAGGTGGGAAATGAACGAATTCGAGACTGGTTATGACTATTCGAAGATGATGTAGACATATTTTGGTATTTAGGGTTGAATCAGTTTTGGGGTTAAGGGGAGCAGTCCAAAATTAAGTTTTGGTGAGGATGAAGAGAGTGATGGAGTGGGGCAGGGAGAGTGGTTATTAAGAAGGAGAAAAACTTGACTTTGACTATCAACGTCCCAGCTAGGCAATTCCTTACGGTGGGACGCTTGATAATTGAAAAGAAAATACATTAGTTAGTCATGTTGGTTAAATTTTGAGAGTATGTAACTCATAGTGATCTTTATAGAAGTATGTTACTCATAAATATATTTTTTTTATATATTTATATATATAAATATTACTAAAATTTTATTCTAAAATAAAAAAAAACACTTTTTATATTTAAAATAATTTTTTTTCTAAATATTTATGGGTGATTATTAATTTTTTTAAAATAAATTGTAAAATTCGGGTTATTCGGGTCAACCCAAGAACCAAACCGAATTCGGTTTTCGATTTTCGGTTCGGTTGAATTCTAGTTCAATTCGGTTTGGTTTTCGGATTGACCGAAAAAAGAATTTTAACCGAACAACCGGATAACCGAACCGATCAACACCCCTAATTTTGATATAATTTGAATTACAAATTAATATTGGGTTGGATATTGACTCCGTTTAATTACCTGTCAAGCTGCTAGTTCATGTGAAACCATGAAAGATTACTAATCGTAACACGTTTATTGATAATATACATTAAAAAAGCGGACACTTAAAACCATTCAGACAATTATAAAAAAACAAACAACATTATTTCATTCAGGTTCAGACTTTATGACCGCCTCTTACCAGTAAGATAAACATCTTAATAAAACAAACACACCTTTAATTTCGTGATCTTTTTCAAGATTTGGTTAGAACGAGGTTATCTTGTGTAACCTTCCTTCAAATGTACCTAGCATTAGTTAAAGACATGACTTGGCGAACATTGTAATGACCGCGGTTTATGTGTTTTGCTTCGTTTGTATAATCCAAGTTTATGTGTTTATATGTTCTGCTATATGTTTTTTTGTATAATCCAAGTTTTTTCCATGTATGTGGAATATTTGTTGTTGATTACTTGGAGTTAATTTATTTCCTTATTTATAGTACTTTATAGATGTGTTTTAATCATTGTTGCAAAACAAGGTCTACAAGGCCGATTAATCGCCGCCTAGGCGCTACAAGGCCACCGACCTTGCCGATTTATGTAACAAGGTCAAACAAATAGGTCAACCGTAGTCAACGGCGATCAATAGTGGTCATCGGTAGTCAAACTTGCCAGAAACTTTCTAATCTTGCCTAAAGTACCTAAAACTCATCGTAAACTTGTTTTGATTACTTATAGTAACTGTTTAAGTCTATTAGAAGTTTTTTTTATAAAAAATCTTGCCAATAATATCTAAAACTCGCCAAAAATACACATAACTTACCGAAAGTACCCCCATTTTGCCAGAAATGCTAATCCGATTAATCACCGATTAATCCCGCCTAGACCGATTACAAGCTACAAGGTGGTCGACCGCCCGTCTAACGATTCACGATTTTTGCAACCTTGGTTTTAATTAATCTTTGTTTTAGTTTGTTAGCGTTTAACAACTTTTTTTTGGTTTGCAGCGTGCACATATGTTTTGAAGCCGAACACATATGTTCTAATTAATTTGACGAAAAAGAGCAACGTGCATATATGTTTTTGGAAGGGTACTCATATGTTCTTTGAAGAGTGCACACATATGTTCTTGGAAGACGGGCATATATGTAGATGACTCAATCCTATGAAAGACGATGTGCGAAGATGATTTACGAATGCATTTGTTTTTAAAAAGGCGTGCACATATGTTCTCGAAAGGCGTGCATATATGTTTTTAGAATACGTGCATATATGTTGTAATGATTTTGATAATACTTTTGTTTTGAATTGTATTTTATTTAATATCAAACAAAAATAATGATATTTATGTTCTTGATTTGTTAATTTAGAGGTTACATGTATGTGTTTATGTTTTTGGTTATAAAGTTTGAAGATTAAATAATGTACACTAGAAACATATGTGCAATTACCATTATAAGCAAAAAAAAATATGCGCTAGAAACATATGAAATTAACAATATTAAAAAAACATATATGCACTAGTTTTTTCTGAAAATATGTATGCTGAAAAAAATATAGAATTAAAAAAAATATTATTTTTTTAATTCTGAAAATTAAAGGGTTTAAAAAAACGTTTTTTAATCAAGAAAATTTAAAAAGAAGGTGAAAATGCATTTTACTATTATACCCTTTCTATTTAAATAAAATTATTTATTAATATTAAATTCCTATTGGTCCAAAAGTGGTTCTGTAGGTTCTGTACAAAAAAATAGTTCTGCAAAGAACGGTCCCCTATATATATATATATACACAATATATTATATATAAATATAAATATTAATTTTTTTATGTATAAAATTTTATTGATCTTTTTGTATATATAAATATATAAAAAATATATATATTTATATAAATTCGGTACATATACACACACACTCACACACACACACACACACACACGATACACACACACACACACACACAAACACTTATATATATATATATTTTATATATATATATAATTTATATATAGTATTTATATATATGTATATTTATTTATATTTTTTACTAGATAGTATATATCTGTGTGTGTGTGTGTGGGTGTTGTGTGTGTGTATATATATATGTGTGTGTATATATATATATGTGTGGTGTATGTGTGTATTTTATATTTAATATTTATATTTATATATATATATATGTATATCTGTGTTGTGTATATATGTTTATATTTATATACTGTTTATTTACATATATATATTACATATATAACACTTATAGTACTTCACACACACTCACCACACACACACACATTGTTATATATATATTATATTTATTTTATATTTTATATATATTTTTTTATTATATATATATATACAAACACATATATATATATACATAGGCAACACATTTATATAATTTATATATATACACGTATATACATATATGATACAAATATGTTCAGACATATATTACTAATATATACTTACATATATATCATATACATTTTATATATATAAAATATACATATATATTTATATATATAAATATATATATATTTATATTCTCAGATTTAGACTAGATATATATATTATATTATATATATTACATATATATATATAGATATATATATTACTATATTATATTATATATACACATCTTATACTTAACATATATACACATATATACATACATATATATACATATACATACATATATATACATATACATATATGCCACAAGTAATAATACGCCTCGATCAAAATTACATTTTTGAGACATGTTTTTAGGTGACAACTATCGTCATTCAGAAGTTATTGCTAAGAAAAACAAATAACCGCGTAGGAGAAATTAGTCACAGGTTACCCGCCACCGCATTGCGCGGGTACCCTGCTAGTAAAGTGTTTAATACAATTACCTTCTTGTTTTTTATATTTTACAAAACTTAATGAAATGATTTCATATATCACCCTACTTTTGTGATTAATTTCATATATACCCAAAATAAAATCATTAAATGCATAATGTATAATGTTTTTAATGCATGTTTGGGTAAATATGAGATTTCCAACAAAAAGTAGGGGAAATATGAAATTGCCCCAAACTTAATATATAGATTTGTAGTTAACTTGTAGCTCGAGAAAAGTAAGATCGAATCAAACGGAATTTTAAGATCCTATGGTTAAAATCTTGATCCTATTAGGATCATATCTCGCAAAGAACCTAGGTATTAATGAGATCGTTTTTTTGTAGTAACGTAAAATTATACTCACTTTGTCCCAAATTAACAGTCCACGTTACCTTTTTGTGATATCCTAATTAAATTGTCCATTACTAAAAATAGATATGGAGTTTGATCAAGTTTACCGTATTACTCGTGCTTTAAATTATTATTGCAAACGGTAAATAAGACTTTAATTAATTAACTAAAGATAAAACTTTAATTCTGCTAAAAAGTAAGAAAGAAAAACAATAATAAATGCATTTTTTGAAATCGTGTGTTTTTTTGTTGAAAACAATAATTTTAAGACGAATGGGTAACATTTTTAGGCTGATTATAATGGTAAGTCAACCCTTTGCCGACTTAGTCGCCACCAATAAAACCCTAACATCTTGAGTACGTTACATGGTGAATTTGAGAGTAACTTGTATGGGTGTTAAAACGGTCGACCCGATATATACAACAAAACTTTAGGGTTGACGCTATGAAAGCAATAAAGATAGGATGAAAGTGATGATATAATCATAGATTTCTACAGGTTTACAAAAAAATTACAAATTTTAGATATTGCACAATTTATTTTTTGAAAATAATTGAAAATTTTCAAATTTTCACATGGCTGGGGACATGACGCCGTCAGGATAAATTATGACGCCGTCTCCAGCCACTGTGAAGATTTCTTCTTTGTTTTTATTGAAAAATTTCATGCACGCAATTTTATTAGTTATATCATGTAGAAAATACTACATAAAACCTGGGATTAATCATCACAATCATATGACTTGAAACTGATGCGAATTAATCTAGATTATTTATTTCATATGTTTGATTTGGTTCTTATAAACCGGATATTTTCCCTTACAATTATTTTATGCTAAATACATTTGATTGTTAATAAGACAAAGTTAAAAACAAAACAAAGCATGCTTACAAAATAATTCAAACATAAAAGAATAAACGATAAAGAATTAAAACACAAGACACTCCTAAATGTGGGAAAATAAATATTGGGTTGCCTCCCAAAAAGTCTTTTTTTTAATATAGAAAATTAATATTAAGAAAATAAAAAAAGTCCTTATTTGGGTCAATCGGGTCGACTCGAACCCGAGTTAGCCAAAAAATTCCAACCCGATACCCGACCCTATTTAGTATTCGGGTTACCCGGGTTGAGTCGAATAACCCGAATAAAATTTTGAACCCGACTAACCCGACTCGAATATGCTGGTTTGTGTATGTTTAATTATTAAAATGTATATTTATGAGAGATATTTTTAGAGTTAATTGCATAAATGGTCTCTGTGGTATGTCCGGTTTAACGAAAATGATCCCTAATTTTTTTTTTCCGGATCCTCTCCTAATGGTTTTGACCCGTATCAGGTTTGGTCCCTTGACCGCTAATTCTGTTAGTTTGACCGTTTAAAATGGGTAATATTGACTTTTTACATGCTTCAATAAGGGGTATTTATGACTATTTGTTTTATTTATATTTATAATTATAATTTTTATTATTAATCCACTCACCCCCAAACCTCACCTTCACTACCAACACTTTACATTCAATACCCACCATCACCATCAATACATCACTACCATTCAGCCACCATTCCATACCCAAAACTACCACCCTTCCATACCCACCATCACCACTATTTTACATTGATGAGGTGTCATTTTATATACTTTTTCGGGGTCGTTTAACCCTCTAAATCGTGCATTTATGCCCAGAATAGGTACTTAATCGTTCATTTTCAGGTATTTAGCATTTGGAAGGCATTTGGAACGTGACTTGGGCTCATTTAGAGAAGAAACGCGCAAGACCACGAACCTGCACCAACATTAATCAAGATTATGTTCTGAGACGCTGGAGATGGTGTCACCAAATACACGTGACACCGTCACAACTTATCCCATGACGGTGTCACAAGATTTCACGACGGCGTCAGCTCGCACGACCCAGCCTAAGATCTAGAATATTCTCTTTCACGACGGCGTCACGACTAAAACGCGACGCCGTCGCAGCGATTTATCTATATATACAAATCCGTTTTTAGGGTTTTAAGTATGTAACTTTAGAGTAAAAGAAAGGGACGAACCCTAGTTCGTTTGGCAGCTATTTAGGACGATTTTAGGGCCTCAAAACCCTATTGTAACTCCTTCAATTCATGTTTTAATCAAGTAAGACTATCTTGATAATTCAATATGTCTTGTTGTTTGATTCATTATTATTCTTGCTTTATCTTTAACATGCTTGGCTAAACCCCTTATTGTGTTCATTATGATTGTATGAAAACTAGAATGCAGATCTTAGTGGTGTTGCTTCTTGTGATGAATATGCATGTTAGATCTTAGAAAACCAGCTTTCTGTCTATAATCGTTGTTGATATGTTTAGGGAAACATGATTGTGTAAAAAGGATACCATCGGGTAATAGTCTTCATACTATCTTGCCCCTTATATGGTTGATCTACTTTTAATATATTTCAAATGCATTTAATATACTCTTAGGGGCCTTGTAATAGTCTGCATACTACTTTACTTGCGCGTTGCCTCAACGTAATATTAAATAGACGGCAGGTTCGTGTAATTCGTTCATGACTTAGGGAATAGTTACATAAATCATCACAAGTGTGACAAAGCAACAACACTAGAAGAAGCAATCTAGAGAGTAATACAGGATTAAATGAATACAATCTTTTATTATATTGTTATCACCAGTAGCGTAGTTTATTTAGTTTAATAGCTAAAACCAAACCCACCTCTCAAACCATAGATTTACCTACTTTCATAAAATACAAAAATACAAAAATAATCTTCTCTCAACCCCTAGAATTATGTTAGACCTTGATCAAGCCTTCCCAACCTATTCTCCTAGAGAACGATAACAACCCCCGAGTCTTGCCTATACTACTACTACAACGGTTACGTACTCTACCTAGGGAGTTGTAAAACTTCTTGTAAGAAGTCCTACGACCCTCGCATCAAGTTTTTTGCGCCGCTGCGTGGGGAATAGTTAGGTTTTGATCATAGTTTAGCTTAGTTCTACTTGCTTGAATCCTTTCAAGTAAGATTTAATTTCCGCATATTAGCTTTCTCGTAGTTTATCTTTTCTTCGTGTTATTTGTTTCATAACCCATTTTCGTCAACCACAATGGGAGACGAGAATCATATCCGTACTCTTAGAGACTACTCCAAACCTATCCACGAGGGCTACAGGAATACCATTGAGCTCCCCGTAAGGAACAACGTAGTACCTCTTCGATCCGACACCTCCGGTTGGTGCAAAACGGATGCTCATTCCACAGACTTCAGTCCGAGGATCCAAATCAACACCTCAAGGATTTCCTTAAACTTGTGGACTCACTTGAACTTGACGGCGCAAACAGGGAAAGAACGCGCCTGCGTTTATTTTAATTTTCCCTTCGCGATCAAGCTAGCAATTGGCTTGAACGTCTTCCAACAGGATCCATCACCACATGGGAGGATCTTACTACCAGTTTTCTTGCTTAATTCTTTCCACCGGGAAGGACCGCAAAACTCCGCAATGATATCCTGATGTTCCAACAACATCATGGAGAATCTTTATCTAAAGCATTGACTCGTTTCAAGGACTTACTCCAAAAATTCCCTCATCATGGCATAGACTTTTGGCTCCAAGTCCAAATTTTTTATGACCATGTCAATCCCGTAACAAGATGAACCATTGACCAATCGGCCGATGGTAAGCTTCGTGACCTAAACGCTAAAGAATCCTGGGCATTATTAGATGACCTCGCCCTCTATGACAATGAAAGTTGGAACGACCCAAGAGATTTGGCCAAGCCGGTCAAGGCAATCGCTTTGCCTCAAGATGTCCCGAGTACATCCGATCGCCGTCTAATCGAGCTCGAAAATCAAGTCCAACGCTTGATGGAAGCTCATCTTGCTCCAACACAACCTACTCATGTGAACAAAATCACTACCTCATGTGAGATCTGCAGTGGTCTCCACGACACTCAGTATTGCATGGAAGATCCCGAACACGCCTTTGTTGAATACGCATCCTCGCGTACCGATGAAGCGGGAGGTAAGTGGTGTACTTTCAAGCCCGAGCAAAACAATATTGGTGACACCTATAATCCATAATGGATAAGTCACCTGAACCTTAGGTGGAGACAACCTTAAAATTCTTAAAATAATTTTTTAAACCCACCTAACTGGTTCCAACCCAACGGTTCAATCCCGAACCGTCCCTTCAACAACCGTCCTCAAAATTTTAACAATCAATCGAATCTAGAAGGACTGATATTCGACTTCATGGCATCTCAAGACGCTATACTGTCTAAGCTTGAAGCCGATTTCAAATAACAGCAAAGCGAGATGACCAACAAAATCGACACAATGTTAAAGGCCATCATTGATCGAATAGCGGGAGCACTACCTAGCGATACGGTCAAGAACCCAAAACTAAGTACTTCCCTAGTTTTGTCTGCTCGTTCTTACCCAACAATGGACCCGCAATGCTCGACACAAATTCATAGTTCAATCAACGTCATCACGATCCACCCCAAGCAACAAAGCGATTCCCATGACGATAGAACCGAAGAGAATGAGGGAGAAGAGAAGGATAACCCAGAAAATATCCATTTCGACTCTTCTGCACCATCGGATCCATCAATTTTATTCATCACCGAAAAAGTCCTCAAGTTCAATTCATTCTTCGAATCACTCGGATTGGTTCCCTCGTCGTCCAACACGAAACTCGTTTGCACCAAAGAGGAAGATATCGACGTGATGTTTATCGAGATAGACCCGAAGGATGATAATTCCCACAAGGAAGAACCCGAAGCAGGAGAGCATAAAGTGGAGCATTTCGACATATTCCCAACTAGGAGTGAACTCGCATATCACAAGTACCTTATGTGTGGTCCAATCCCTTTAATATTTCTACGAAACCCCATCATTATGGAAGGATGCCCATCAAACCTTAAGATACCATGCAACATTGGACACATGCATGTTGAAAAAGCTTACATTAACCCTGACTCCCCTCTAAATATCATGACCCGGATGATGTATAATTAGGTCACGAGAAGAAAACTTGATCCTAGGGAAAACTCGAATAGAGGAGTTAGTAATTTCACAGGAAGGATTAAAGGAATGCACATCTTCGTAGGAAACTTCACCTATATCATAGACTTCATGATTATTGAGGATATTAGTTCAATCATAGACCCTAGGTTGTCGCAAGTAGTACTAGGGAGGCCTTTTGTGGAAATATCTAACATGACTCACGGCCCACCCGAAGGTGTTGTCGCAAGTAGTACTAGGGAGGCCTTTTGTGGAAATATCTAACATGGCTCCTCAAACGTTTACTGCATGACCTCTGAATTATGATAGCCCGAACAGTGATACAATATTTCCATAAATTAATATATCAAAGTAAGATGTATGTTAAACTTTATAAAGTTTTAAAAACATAAACAATCAAACTAAGAATTGACATATTACCCCAGGTTGCGTGACGAGGCCGTTATTTTCACTTGATATACTTTTGCCATCAATCAAATTTCCCTGATAAGGTGAGTTCATAGCCTCGATTTTAAATCTTCTAATGTTTCATAAACCCGCGAGGGGGATACATGCTATAAACCATGAATACAAGTGTTTTTCCAACTGTATGCTATCATGACATATTATTGCCTAAGTCCTTACTTTTTCCATTAAGACACCACTATCATGAACCGTTAATTACTTTTCGGAGTAAGCGCGAATGCTGTGAATAGATCTATTTGGGACTGAACTCCTCGTTGGTGTACCCGTTCACGGGATAACCAAATGCACTTCATTTAAATCACTATGCGGGTGTTTGGCAAAGGCACCCGTTGGTCCCCCCCCCCCCCCCCCTTTTTTTTTTTTTTTTTTTTATTTTTTTTTTTTTTTTTTTTTCTTTGGGGCAACTACTTGTGATTATTGATTTTCTCAAGGCCTTCGGTGTCATGAGCTTAGGGCAATAATACTATTTTCTATAATAATTATACTCATTGCAATTATTACTATTATGGGTGTATAACAACGTAACTCGCTGTTTATGATGACTTGTATTCAAACTGTTTACCGTAAACCTATGAATTTCACTCAACCATTGTGTTGATCTTTTTAGCATGTTTATCTCAAGTATTTGAGCAACTTATGGCACGGAGTGGCACCGAATTGAAGATGGCTAAACTGTTATCATTCAAACTTTATGTTTCTAGATGTTGGGACCTCTCTTTTGTAAAACTCTGATGAATAAATGAATGATAACTAAATTTTCCAAAAACGTCTCTTTATGAGTCGTTTTCTATGATTATGACTGTTGTACTATGAAGTAATACCCCATATTAGCTTCTGCTGCTATATTTTTCAAAATGGGGGTGTTATATAATTGCATAAAATAAAAACATAATAATGTGCCAGTCGGTACTTTCTAAATCTAAAATAACCATGGGAAATTTCAATTCAACATCTGCGCAGCACGTTGTTTGATTTTTTTCAAATGCCTCGGCCCACAACCTTTTCTTTTCTTCTACAGGTAATATCTTGAATGCATGAGTTTCCTGTTCAACCATGCTCTTAGCCTTGTTACAGTCTGCCAAAAGTATCTTTGTTGCGTACTTGTATCGCAAATCATTTATTTGTTTGTGTTGTTCTGGACCTTCTTTCTTCAAGCAACAACGATCACCACGATCACCTTCACCTCTATAGGTCTCCATGTGTCTCATTACAAATACCCCACAATCTATAGAGTTGTTAGTTGTTCTACATCCCAACGTCAGTATCCTTTTTTCAGCACTGGCCGACATTTGGCGATAAATCTTGATTGTCAAACGTTCAGCATAATATTTTTCCCCCCCCCCCCCCCCCCCCCCCCCTTACAAACAAAGAAACCTGGTACATTTCCCATCACCATAAAAAACAACACTTAAACTTTTGAAGTGTCATACGTAATCAATGTTGCATCAAGCAGTAATGGGACTGTCATACATAATATTTTTAATGCTACTCTCATATTTAAGCGTGTTTGATTAGGCACGTACCAGTGTCATAGACGGAAATCCGTATCTAGCATTTGGATCTGTCTCTATTGAAAAGATGTTATCCAAATACTCAATCCTATTATATTTCAAATTCATATAGACGATAAAGTAATGACGTAAATCCGTATCTAGCATCGGGAAAAAGACCTGCCAAAAATAAAGCAAGATGAAGTAGGTTACTTGATTGTTGTGTATCATGTTATTTATAAGAATCATTCTTGATCGATACTCACTAACTTTACACCATCAAGGCTGCATAAAATGGCTCTTACCCAATACAAGTTTCTATGTTTCTCATTTAATTTTCTACAACCCAGTGTTGTACTCCTATTTAAAAACATCTGCTGCTTGTCTGTTACAAGTTTAATTAAAACTTATACGTTGTACTATTAAACATCATTGAAATTTACAAATATGTAATATATTTAGTCATTCTAAACATACCAACATAGTCGTGTGGCAGAACAACCTTTTGCACCTCTATTATTATATTTCAAATATGTAATACGTCCACTTTTGCACCTTTATTATTTACTACTCGTAGAGTACGTATATATATTGCGTTAAATAACCCCCATAAAGCATCAATCTCCACATGATATATTTAGATAGATTATTGTAGCAAATATATCACAAAAACAAAATAGCAAAAACAAACCTTATGCATAGTGTCATATGATTACCACTCAATGACACAATGTCAAGTGTTCCACCAATAGCTTCCACACGAGGCTTCAAAGTTTCCTCAAGGAGATCTGTCTCATCAATGGCGTCAGTATTGAACTTCACCTGCAACAAACAAGTATCAATCATATAAATTTACACAAGAAACATTAAAATATGTTTCAAATTTATTTATAGCCTCTCGGGAGCACAAAATTACTAGGAGTGTTTTCGGGACATTATAAAATATTGAAATACTTAGCAAGCATTACTCGGATTGTCAGTTGGAGTTTGTTTTAGAATTCTGAAATACCTAAGAGCAACCTGATATCAGCAAAATACCTTCTAAAAAAGCACATAAAATATAGCCGACAAGACTATACTTAACGACAAAAGTGACTAAAAAATGTTTGTCAAGGTAGCATTGACTTAACTTTTAAAAACAAAACACTAAAAGTACTAATATTAGCTACACCAGCAATAGAATTACCTGATTGAAAACCGATGGTAGCTGATCAACAAACTTGTCCAACGAGACCCTAGTTTTCGCAGGTATCATAGAATCAGTGTCATTGCATCAGCTGATATCAAGCAGTTTTCCAATCAACTGTCATAGAATCGATAGACAGAGTAACAAACAAAATGAGATGTTATAAACCAAGGCAGTGTTAGTGACATAGCCAGTTACAAAAAATAAAAATATATGTACTCTGAGTTTAGGTTGAATTATCTAGAAATATCTTCAAGTATATAAACCAATAAACCCCTGCAACACTACAGCCATGGAAGATACAGGAGATGCTTCCACCATAGGCATCATTTGGCTTACTTGAGGACCTAAGTGCATAAGTGAATAAAAAAACATGATAATATTTAGAAGCTGCGCTATTATTCCTTAAAAATAACTTTGATTAAATACGTGAAGCCATACACAAAAACCTGCTCGAAGTAAGGTAACTCTCACTTCAAAATGCCTCTGTAGTTGTAAGATATAAGAAATTCCGCCTTCCACGAAGAAAAATTCACTTTAATTCCAATACAGTTTTGATCCGGGCCTTAAAGTACACATTATGTTTTACGAAATCCAGCATTGGATCTCCAATTAGACTGGATGATTTTTATAAATGAAAACAGAAGGCGTCAAACAAACCTTTGGTAGCTTATCAGAGAAATAGCTTCCACCTAGTACTTGGAGTAGGGCTCCATTACTGCACATTTTCACGCAAGTGAAAAATAATATTAAGAGAATGTGAGATGCATTAAGCTGATAAAACAGTAAAGTATTAAGCTAGTACGCACCTATGACCAACAGAATAAAGAGGAAGATCAACAAGCTCAGCTGCTAGCAGGCCATCACTCGGTAATCCATATGTTAACACTGAATTCAAGCAGGAATAAAACCTCTCAAAAACTTCTCTAGCAGCTTGTGAGTGATCAAACGTCACGTTATATGGCACGGATATAATAAGATAGCCTTCATTTGCCAATAGCCCAAGTAGATAGCTGCATACATATCTCAAAGTTTACACGATGCAAGTCAATCCACAAAATTAATAGCAATTAAATCGTAACATGTTCTTTGCCAAAATTTGTAATAAACAATAATGGGAAAAGTATGAATACAGGAAGTACAACCGACCCATATGTAACTTCAGGAACTGCTCCTATAAATGCACCACCAAGGAACTTAATAATGGCTTTCGGCTTCTTTCCTTTCGGTGGAGGAATAACGTAACACGAATCAAGCCTCCTATATATCTTCTCATCGTTATCCTTTTTCATCCTATAGGTGTCTCTCCCAACATAACCATTTAAAATCATCCTGGGGGAGCCTTCTGAAGTGCCTAATTTACTTAATTTGTCATAAGAATATCGAAAACATCGAGGCCGCTGATGCTGCCTTTGGGAGCTTAAACTCTTGAGATACACACAGTGTCGTGCACTGAATGAGGATGCAACTTGTTCCATTGAGCCACACGTACTGGTTCCACTAGTTAGTATAGCCATTTTTACTGTGGTTGAAGATACATGTTATCAACGGATCATCACATAACAAAGGAACACATATAAATCTAATAACTAAAAACGCCATCTGTAGCAAGCCCAGTAAGTCTCTCGTTGTGTGGCACAGTCTACTGCGTTCTAAAATACAACACAAAGTCACATTTGGAATCAAGAAGACCAAAATCTTAACTTTAAGCTTTTTCGAAAACAAATCTAGCTTAAATTCAACTGTCATAATTTTATATTGTATTTCAATTCTAAGCTCAAACTAAGCTATCTTTCTTTACATAACTTATAAATATGCATCTAAATTGCATATATATAGAAATTAACTAGGTAAACGGATGAGGTTTTCTGTGTTCAGGGAAGGGCGAGCCTTTTTGACCCAAATGTAATGCGGCTTGGGGACCGTTCCGACCCTTCCCTGGCCACCCCCAAATGTACACACATAGTGAGGTTCTTTTAGTACACGCATTAAGAAGGATTAGTAAGTTTAGTATATAGTGTAGGAAGAAAGAAAGTAAGATACACAATTACACACTATAGACTTTTGTAGCAAATTAGATACATTTTGAACTCATTATCACATATTGTTACCAAGGACGGAGCGAGAATGTTATGGTCGAGGGGTCAAACTTTGATAATATTTAGAAACTACACTACACATTGGTAAATATACTTAATGGGGGCAAATTACAAAAATAGCCAAATATGGAGATTTCTGATACGTGAAGAATGTTTTTGAGAGAAAACATTTTTTTGTGGTGAGTAAACTTTAGATGAACTAATATGAAGAATATGAAGACCCTTACAATTGCCAACATGAAGTGCGTCGTCACCATAATATGCCTCCGAAGTGTCCATTGTTGGCAAATCAGGTGTCACATGACTGTTTGTTCCGGTGTCTGAGTGCCAATTTGCAGAGGCATTAGAGGATTAAGCACGGGTATTTGCAAAGTTAGCGGATGGCCTAGTGCGAATAGTAGAAGGGTCACGATTAGGGCATTGTGATGGAATGTGACCAATATCACATCTATTGCCGTGCCATATATTGTGTTCTGGGTAGATGCCCAATGAAACTGACGACCATTACCACGACCTCGGTTGTTGTTACCACGAGAGTTGTTGCGATTGCCAAGGTTGTTGTTATTGTTACTTCTGTTGTTGTTGTTGTTGTTGTTTTTGTTTTTGTTTGAACGAGCACCATAAAAGGCTTGTGGACCAGATGGTGTGATGGGTGAGACTTGGAATCCAAGAGCACTCAATTGAGCAGTCAACTCTGAAAGTTGAGCTTGACGAGCTTCTGGCATGCTTGGTGAGCCCACTGCGTAGTTTGCAGCAAAAGATAAAGTGATGGACGGAGCAGGTGCACGAGTTTTTCCAAGCATATAATCATGATCACTAAGGAGTGCATGAAGCTCAATAATGTAGTTGGACTTTGACGGGCAGTGATTGTAGTTTTAAGACCGTTATATTATTCACGAAGACCTGAGATAACAAGCATAACGAGATCTTTATCCTTTACAGGTTCACCGATGGCGGCGAGTGCATCGGCATATTCTTGAGCACGATTTAGATAAGCATCAGGAGTTTCATCACCGTGCATCTTTATTCTCAGAAGTTTTGTTCTGAGAGTGTATTCCCTAGATGTGGAATGAGGTGCATACGCCTTTTCAAGGGACAACCATGACACGAGAAAGTTGTACCGTTGAACATGGCGAAAAAAGCACTCTGAGATTGTAGAGAATGATTAGATACGAAGTGGCAAAGTTGGAGACCCAAATTGGATACTTGGGGTTTTCCTTTGGAACAATGGCATCATCGGTAACGGATAAGGTTTTTGATGAACACGGTATTGAACCATCCACATAACCCATCAAATTGTTTGTGATGAGGAACGATTCAATCATAGTTTTCCAATGACCATAATTTGTAGGTGAAAGGGTAAAAGCGAACTTACGAGAGTTGTGAGCCATTTTATCGACCGTGGTGAAAGCTGAAATCATAGCCATAGTAATATTCCTCCTTTTTTTACTGATGAACAGTAAGTTCTGGTGAATAGTGACCGATGAACAATAAATCGGTGAATAGTGATTTCTCCGCTGACTTTGCTAAGAACCTGTTTAAGCTTGCCAATTTTCCATTTAACTTCTGCACATCTTTCAAGCATTTTGGTGATTGAAGGCTTAATACAACGTCTACCTTATCCGGGCAAATTTTAATGCCTTTAGTATTGACCTGGTATCCCAAGAACATTCCTTCCTCAACTCCAAAGGTGCACTTTTTTGGGTTCAGTTTCATGTTGATTTTTCTGAGTGTCTTAAATGTTTCTTCAATGTCGCGGACGACTTCATCCTTTGTGCGGCTCTTTATCACCAAATCATCCACGTATACCTCGAGGTTTCGACCTATCTGTCCGTGGAATGTTTTGTCCACTAGCCTTTGATAAGTTGCACCGTCGTTCCTTAGACCAAAAGGCATTTTTGTATAGCAAAAAATGCCTTGGTTTGTAATAAACGCGGTCTTTTCCTCATCCTCCTCTGCCATTTGTATTTGGTGATACCCCTTGTATGCGTCCAGGAAATACTTGAAGGGGAATCCACACAAAGAATCGACTTTCTAGTCTATTTCCGGCAAAGGGTAACCGTCCTTGGGACATGCCTTATTAAGGTCTTTAAAATCAACACACATTCTCCAACTGCCGTCACTCTTCTTTACCATCACCGGGTTGGAGAGCCAATCATGATAGTGAACTTCTCTCATTATCCCAGCTGTCACCAGCTTACTAACCTCGTCATTTATTGCTATGTTCCTTTCTGCGACTTGGCCTCTTTTCTTTTGCCTAACCGGCTGGCAACTTTTCCGTACATTTAACTTATGTTCCGCTATCTGTCTTGGAACGCCTGTCATATCTGTTGGGGTCCAAGCGAATATATCTAAGCTGCGTTGAAGTAAGTTGCACAACTTACTTCTGGTTTTTTTCGTGAGGTCAGAACCGATCATTACTGTCTGTTCCGGATGCTCCGGATTGATTGCCACTTTAATCCTTTCCTCTTTTACTTTGTTCACCAAAGTGGGTTGGTCTTCTGGTTCGGAGATCATCGCGCATTCAACGGGAATGATTTTACTGCTTCTTAGCGTAAGTGTTCCTCCCATAACCGGGAACTTTATCATTCCGTGCGTTATTGATGGGACTGCTTTCATTTTCGGCAACCCTGGTCTTCTAATGATTCCATTAAACGGAGACGTTGATCTTACCACCATGAAGTCCATCCATGCTGATGTTGAATGTTCGTCATCCTCGACTTTCACCAAAAGTGTTATTTGTCCTAATGGTCATTTTATTTCACCGCTGAACCCTACTAGCGAAGTTGTAGCCGGGACCATTTGGTTTCTTATTTTCGGACGGAGTCGATTAAAGAAGTGCTCATAGAGTATTTCAAATGATGACTCTCCGTCAATACACATGCGGTGCACTTGGTGCCCTCCAACCTCTGCTTCTATTATTAGGGGGCCTTCTGCTCCCTCATCGTTCCCTAGGGACGAGAATGATATTTGGAGGTCGGGTGAGAAACTTTGAGTTATCTTCTGTCTTAATGCATTTTGCCGTGACTGAATCATTAAAATTTCCTGAGGCTTATCTTTTTCGGAGGTTTCACCTTTCCTTTTCGGCTGTTCTTTTCCACTGTTTTGCTTCAGCTCCCGAATTATGTGCGACAGTTTCCCGACTTTGAGCATATCCTCAATTTGTTTCCTTAGATGGTTGCATTCATCTGTATTGTGCCCCACTTCTCCGTGAAACTCGCAAAACTTGTTTGCGTTTCGCTTTTCAACCGGGGTTGTCATTGGAGGTGGGGTTTTGAATTTTCCTTTTTCTAAGGCCAGAATTTCCTTCGGAGTTTTCGTGAGAAGAGTGAACCTGTCTGGTCTTTTCTCCGTCTTATGTTGGCTGCGGAAGCCTCCCCCTTTTTTGAAATTCTGCCTATGACCCCCTTCCTGGTGTCTCCAGGCCTGAGGAACTTTCTTCCTTTCTTGATTTGAGGCCGCCTCTTGCCCTTGAAGAAAAGACGTGGCAACCTGCATCATTTCGTCTACTGTTTTTGGAATTTTCTCATGAAATCTTTTAATGAGCTCAGGATTTGTGATTCCGTACATGAATCAGGAGATTCTCATGCACTTCGGTGCTCCTTTAACATTTCCACTTTCTGACTTATGCCTTTGTATGAAGTCTTTTGTGGACTCTTCGTCTCTTTGTTTGATGTTGTGGAGCACTATGGGGTCTCTGATGCACTTTTTCTGTTGGAGGTAGTTTTTCAGGAATGCTTCTCTTAGATCATTGTAACTGTCTATTGATTCTGGGGGAAGATCGTCAAACCACACCCGGGCGTTTTCGGTGAGTGTGGAATTAAACATGTGACACCATGTTGGCATGGCCCACCTCTCCGTTTTTGCTGCTGCCTGGAAGATTTTCAAGTGATCTTCAGGATCTTCGCTTCTGTTGTATGTTTTCACATGACTTGGCATTCGTGTTTTCGGGAAGTCGAAGTGACGGATTCGAGACGTGAACGGATCAGTCTCGGCACATACCCAAGGTTGAGAGAGATCATCATCTTCGACACTGGACTTTTTCCTTCGTAATTTAGACTTCCAATGCCCGCCTTCACTATCTTCACTTTCAGAGTAATTTTTCGTATACCTTGAGCTTTCCTGACGGCTATCGGAATGCGCGGAGGTACTCCGTCCTCTGCTTCCGAGTCTCTTGAACACGGTGCTCTCCCTTCTTTCCTTATTCTTGTATTCATGCCGTGGCGATCTTGATCTTTCGCGCCTCAACCTAGTGAAGACGCTAGGATTGTGACGCGGGCTGCGAGAGCGTCTCTGTCTTCTTGGCGATATTGTCCTGGACTCAGAATACGCTGATTCCTGTGCCTTAGTGCTCTTCTTCCGAGCATCGCCAAAGTTAAGCCTCGCTTTTACTTCCTCCAGCTTTTCTTTCTTTCTCTGCTCATACTCATACTTATCTGCCATGATTGGTAGCAGTTTCTCATAGTGCTTTTCGCAGAACTCTTCGAGATCTACAGCGGATGTAGTTCTCACGGAGCCCTGGGGGGTTAGTTTGTTCTTCCCTGTCGTATTCCGCACATCAGACTTGGGATGACTAGGGGTAGGTTGTTCGTGATTGCTCATGGTGAGTATTTTCAAGGAACGCAGTTATATCGGTCCCACGGATGGCGCCAACTTGTTAGTACAAAAAGCGTGTAGGGGGTGAAGAGATAGAATGTGATGTTGATCTTGCACTAATCCAAGTAATGAGAGGGTAATCTGCACAAATAAGAGTTACCGCAGGGCGAACCCCGCGATTAAGCTCTGGCGTGAGAGTAAGTACACATGTTTGTCAGAGAATGTCAGAGTGTATGTGTGTATTAATGATTAGACAGAATGTACCTTTTTGGGGTGTGAAATGACCCCTATTTATAGGCAAGCCCAATACTAGGGTTTCCTAGTATTTCGCTTGTAACTGTTGGTGGCCGGAGTGGGTCCCTTGTCGGGCAAGGGTCCACGTGTAATCGTGTTTGCGGACGTGAGTGTTCTTCCGTAGTCAGTGTTTATCCGCGAAGGTGCAACGGGTGCGGCTTTGAAGATACTCACGTGCGTCTTTGAAATATCCGGAGCATGACCCTTGTCAGGCTTAGCAATCCGGCTATTTGTTGTATTGGGCCTGGGCCCATGTGCGTATATTATGAACTAAGCCCAGTAAGCTTGGTGCTCATACTACACGTCATCAGTGTCCAAGCATGGTCCCGATGGTGACCATGTTTATGATCCTACCTTGTATCGCAGTTTAGTCGGTTCTCTTTAATATTTTATATT
>BQNB010054703.1:3002-14291 GCA_026074375.1 Tanacetum coccineum | reverse complement strand
TTTTTGATTGGATTGTGCTTATTTATGTTCAATATTTCTAGTTTGTTATCTGTTTTATAATAACTTTGCTTATATCTTTGGAAACCAGCTTTTAAAAGGACTTAGAAAACTTAAAAGGGTGTTTGGGACAGTAGACAAAATGGGTGAAAATGGGTCAAAACCTGCTTTGTGCTTTTGAGTCAACTTTGATTAGCTTAAATTAGTCAAAAAAATTAGTTTGTTTAAGTTTTTAAGTAGTAAATCTCATTTTTAAGGTTTTAAGAGTTTGTTGTTTGAAACTGTTAGCTTTAAGCTTATTTTATCTGCTTATTTAATTAGGACTTTGAATCTTGTTGTTTTGTGATGTTTTTAAGTTTGTGCAAGTGTTAAAAACAGGTTAGAAACAAAGCTCTATTGCCTGCATTGTTATTTTTGTGGTTTTGCCAAAACTGTCAAAAGTGCTAAGTGTTAAAAAAATTTGAAATTGCTTTTTCAAATGCTTGTTGTGGCTTATTGTGAATTTCAAAATGCTTTTTGATTGTTGATTCTTGTTCTTTTAAGTCTAAATTTAATCTGTTTGTAGGTTATATAGTCATAAGGATCTGTTTGTTTGCTTATTTTTAAGCTCAAAAGCGGTGATTTGTTAAGATTGCAAAAGTTTGTAAAAATTTATCTAAGTGTTGAATCTGTGTGAGATGCCTTTTTCATGAAGCTTTTTAAGTGCTTATCTAAATTTCAAACTGCTTTTTCATTGTTTCTTATTGTAGCTTTTTGACCATTCTTCTTAGTGGTATAAGCCACTAAGCCATAAGGATCCTTTTGCTAGCTTATTTTTAAACTAGAAAAGTCCCTTTTGGCCTTTTTGCTTATCAGTTTTGGCCAAAAAGTTATTTGCTTATTTAGGCTTATTAGCTTATTGCCCTTGCTTATTTAAATGTATTTTAGCTTATTAGGTTAGGTTTAGTCAGATTTAGCTTATTTCACTTAGTTTAGGCTATTTGAGCTTATTGCTTACTTTAGTTAAAAATTTCTAGTTTTAGAGTTTTTTAGTTAATCTGTCATTTGAGCTAGTTCCAGCTTATTCTAGTTGCTTATTTTTGTCCCTTAGAGCTTTTTAGATATAAACTTTCCTCTGTCTTTGCTTATTTTGCCTTTTTATTAGCTTATTTAGTGTAAAAAAAGCCAAAACAGTTAACCATTTAGCTTTTTAGTTAAGTTAAGCATTCTGTCCCTTTAACTGCTTATTTTGTGCTTATTTGTGGTTGATAAAAAAAGTGTTTTTGTAAAAAGTGCTTATTTGTTGCTCTTTTAAAAAGTTATAAAAAAATAGCAAAAACAAAAACATTTAGGATTAGGGGAAGTCCTAGGTGAGCAAGGCTCGAACCCGGGACCTCACCCTTATCACCAAACGTTTTTTCACAACACACACTCTACCACTTGCCCTGGGGACTTTTTCGATTTTAGTTTGCAACATTAATTCTTTATAGTAGTTTTGGTCATTTTATCTTATAAGCCGTTTTTGGCTTATTTCACAGCTTATTCGATAAGCTGTTTTTCTCATCTTATTTTTATTAGACTCCTCACTGTTCAAGCTACTTTTCATGATTTTCCATTTTTTTTTATAAATTGTTTAGTATTTTTTAAACATTATATTCATTTAAATCGTTTTTAATTCAAAAAAAATTCTAAAAGAAGTCAAAAAAATATAATTTCTATTTAGAAAATATTTTTACATAAGAGCTTAGGAAAATTAGATTTGCTTTCATAGGGTTAAAATTGCAAAATTTGGTTTTTTTAAAGAACGGGATTAAATCTCGTTCATGTTTTTCGTGTAGTATACAAGAGATCATAACACACGTAATGGATGATGGGTTGGCTAATTAGTCTTAGAGAGAGAGTGTCTTTCTAGAGAGAGAAAGTGCAAGTGATATTATTAGCATGAAATGAAACAACCAACCCCTTCCCATGTGTGGGAAGGGGTATATATACAAGTGATTCTTTCTAACTACGAGCTATGCTATACTAATGATACACGGGGGTGACCGAGTCTTTTTCATAATCCTAACAATCTCCCCCTAAGGGAGGTCACCCCAGAAAATACATTCAGAATTCTAGCATTCTACTTCATTGACCTTCTGTCTGTAGCTCGAAGTCTTTGATTCTTCAATCTTTGATGTCTTTGTACATTGTAGTGAACTTTGAGACTTGTCTCTTAGGCTTGAGCTATCTTTGAGTTTTCATAATGCATCTTTCATCTTTAATCTCTTGATCATCCTTGTTAAGTAGCATTGCCTTCATGTGATTTTGTGACCTTCGGACCCGCATGCTCACAACACTTTTCTTGATCATGATATTACTTCTCAGAGTTGCGGAAGCTGTGTTGTATGTCATTCAGTTGTCATGATGTCTTTACTTGGAAGCATTAAGAGTGAGCATTGGGTGGTGAATTGACTCTACTGGAACGAGGTGTCTCCATCTCCATTTTTGCTTGATCCTGTAATAAAACAGTTAGCAATAAAGCTTGTGGGCGAATATGGCTTTGTCATTCGCCCGAGTCTGGTTGGATTAACCTCCTGATCCGTGAGGACCGACCTGTGATCAGGTAGATTCATCTTAAGACGAATCTCCTTGACAGGATTTCCAGTCTAAGTATCAGATCATCTGATGTGTAACCAACAGAATCTCCATACTTGTCTGTTCTCTGTATCGTACGTCGCAAAGCAACAGCACATAAGAGTGAAACGTTATTACTACTTACCAAAAATTTAAAGATAAAAATTGATTCGAAAATCATCGACGTGTTACTTGAGAAAGAATTTTTGTGACACATCATAGTGTTTTATTGCACAAAATCAAATTTTTATCAGAAATACATTTGTTTTATGAAAGATATAACAGTCAATATGCTCGAAAATCATTTGTTTGAGCACATGAGAGGTTTCCAAACCGGAATCCGTCAATTCACATTTCTGGAAAAGTTTGATTCTCAAGGAATCGCACCAACGTTGCCTTTCCATGTGTCACACTAAATCCATAGATGGATCTCACATGTCACCTACCTAGAGCTTGTTTTGATGTTGGCCTAGAAGGATTTTCATCTTCATCGGAGTACATTTTGTTATCACTCCGGATGTTCTGTCAATACCACGAGGATAATGGAAGGCACTTAAAATCCTTAACTTGTTGTCACAGTGTGTGAGAAACAAGCACATATGGATAATGTCCTAGCGAGACTTTTGGATGATCTCAAGGCTCTAGACTCAATAGTGCATTTTTGGTTTAGTGGGTCGGAGGCTGGAGCGGATTGCCACCTTTTCAATATCGACTAACTCGGAGTGAGTGAGACGATAGAATTGTATTGATCTCCATGAGAAATGAAACAAGAATCCTTTGAGGGATCTTGAGTGGCTAGGGAGGGTTGTGCAGCGTATCACTGGGTCCATGATACTTGTCTTCAATGTCAGCAATCAACCTTGTGATTCTGACAGCATATGTATTGACCCGGTTTCTGCCTAATGTTTAAGGAGGGCTGCTTTCTTTTCACCCTTTATCTTTAACATTTCTTTTTCATTCTTCAACCCCTTCAGTGCATACCGAGACTTCATTACTAGAACCTTGTTGGGTTTATTCCAGTACTAGCTCCATCTCAGACCGCACTATTCCCTTCTTCTCACATAACTCCTTTTGTAATCATACCTAAGGACATCTACACTAACTAGTGGATTGTCCCTGGGTAGATCCCTCCGGCTCTGGCGGGATCATGGGAACATGTACCTAACCATACCATCCTTATAACTCCGATAAAGTAAATACGGGGTCGGTCTTTTGGTACTGTTCTCTTCGCCATCATATACCATTCGCTCCCCCTTAATATGTGCATCGATATTCGAAAAAGTTTAGCACATATAGAGGAGCCTACACTTGAGTTTAAAAAGATCACATTTTTTATATCAGATTTTCATACTTAAATCACATTTTCTCCCCCGAGCAAAAATTTCAAATCCGTTGAGATTTTGGGTCTCAATTGATTTAAGTTTAAGAAAATTTGGGAGAAAGTGTGTCCGGTTTATAAAATCCGAATGTGAAGCAGATAGTTACTTAATATACAAGCCTAAGATACAGTTTTAGACACTACATAGTAATGTACATATTACAACAGCGTATTAAACAGCTACCCTCATCGGTTCTCTCGGATAAAAAAAATTGGGGGGGTATAAAAAAAATATGGGGGGGGTGGGTGGGAAAAAAAAAAAAAAAATAAATAAAAAAAAAAAAAAATTGGGGGGAAAAAACAACCGGTAGTCGCCTTCTCGGATCTTCCAACCACAAAGCGCTCCAGATTCCGAAAGATACGTCGTATCTATTAGCCGTTTTCTGGATAATGAATATGAAGTCCTGTCTCCTGTCCACATCTTTCTTCGACCAAAATCGGTGTTCATCCCTGGATTAGTCCGTTGATCTGGAATTCTTACTCGATAGTTCCAATGCTTCGTCAATCTGTTAGCAGAGTGCCATCACTGAACTTGTGTATTTCATTGAACCTCATATCATCTTGAACCCCGTATTTTGTCCTCTAAATGTAACTGCCCTTGGAGAGTCTATGACTGTGTATACATGCTTGTACTCAAATCCAGTGGCTTCCCATCAAGGTTTGGTGAGGTTTAGCTGTAGTTTGGAACTCTCTATTCCCAACTGAAGATCACTATACGGTGTCGAATAACCAAGTTTTCTGTCATAGGTTGACAGTTGTAGTTAAAAATCTTAAGTACTTCGGGTGAAAGGTGGTTCAAGTGACCTTGAAGATTTAACAAGTACAGATCTTCAAAGTCACTTGGGTACATGTGTTTGAAGTCCCTTTCTGCTATAATGTATTCTTTGAGATCAGCTCGACGAAGGACTATTTTCTTCATATAGTTGTACCCATACATTGAAAAAACTTCGATTCGGACGACCGCATAAGATACGTCATAATAGTTCCTTACGCTCGTCGTCTCCTTCAGATGAGAATGCGGTCAATGAAGAATCGTTGTCGTTGAACCCACCAATGAGAAGATACCATACATAGCCCAATGTCATACATGCTTCCTCTATTTTTTTCAAAAATCCCCCAAAAAAAGAACGGATCAGGCAACCAGTTGCTCCCAAGCCGACATCAGGATAATATGCGCGCCTTTATTTTCGAGAATGACAAAGCCATCGGCCACCCTTAGCGACCAAGTCATAAGATACAGCTAGGGCTTTGTTGAAGAAGAAGTCTGGTATGAATGGTTAATGGCCTGGTCACCTACCCAGCGGAAGAGGCTTGCTGACGTTGTAACAGGATGATTGCATCATCCACTTGATCAGTAAAAATTGTGGCATTCTTCCATTTGGAAATTGGAGATGAATCACGTATGGATGAAACACTTGACGATTTCGATGCAGGGCTTCCAGGTCCTTGGGAGTGAGTTCAAGATTCCTCCGTTGTTTACAAAACCAGTCCATAAAATGTCGCCATATCCTCGTTTGAACAAAGTAGCGACTTTCTCCGTGTGGAGGACGCAAATGTCGACTTCAGAGCAGAGGCCATTTGTTTGTTGGCATGGACAAGATCAGATTCTGGAGTGGACGGCCTGACTTCAGTGAGTAGGTTCCACCATCTTGCCTAAGTTGAACTGTAGGAAAACATGATCACGTCCGACCTCATCATCACTAGAGAGTACTTGTACATCTGCAGTGGTTTCCTCATACATATAGAGATCATCAGGAATCTGTGTGATTGACGGCTTTAGTCTGGGAGTCAAGTCCGTTGTCCACGCAGAGTAATTCAGCTGATGCTAGCTGTCCTTATGAGGACTTGGGGCTGCAGATGCCTGTTGACTGATCATCCCTGACGAGTGGATGAGACTGAGGGTGGAGGAGGAAGCATGGCAGAATCAGATATCTCCGGATGCGCCTACGGTGGTGGAGGAGGAGGTGGAGGTGAAGGAGGCGACCCAGGGGAGGCTTTGAGAGTCTGCTTTACCCTTCTTCTAGTTTTCCTCCTGAGCTTATCATCATCAAAGTCCACAACTTCATCACGATGGAATGAGCCAGTAAGTGCTTGACATATGACCTATTCGGTGTTCAGGCATGCTCCCTTGTCGTAGTTCTCCTCCAACATCGTTGGAGCAGAATTTCCTTCATTCAGACTGTAGGGAATCCTTGATCGAGCACGAAGAGGAGCTCTCATTGCATGCTTACAGATGAACTACCACCTACCTTTAACTGAGTCCTTCTATTTTCGTCAATCTCATATGCATTCAATAAATTCGTCGCTGATCTCTGATCATAGCTGGTTCCAATCATGGTTTCCAACTTGCGGATCCTGCTCCCCTGTTTTTCTAACCGTGATTCCAGAGCTTGATTTTCTTCTACACGGTCCCGCTATGTGTTGCTCGAGTTCACCCATGCGCTTAATGAGAAGCACCTGGATGAACTTTGTTGAATTGAGGTGGTAGTGGAAAAAGTTGTTGTTGTTGTTTCTGCATTGTGATTATGGTGGTTGGTAGAGCCAGATGAACATTAGTGAATGAGGTCTAGACAACAAGACGATCACGAGATGTCATCGAGGGGTGATAGAAGTGTCTTTGCTGAATAGTGGACGGATGCCATTGATTCAGCCTCAAGTGACCAGCTGTTGGTCTTCTCATTATCGCCTCAGACGTTTGTCCATATTAAGAATAGATCACCCAAACTAAATCTTTGGCGAGATGTTGTAAAGAAGACAATGTCCCTGTAGAGCTGACAGGTTCTTCTGGTATCACCTGTTCATCAACCGTGAGCTTCAGATTCTTATGCACATCAGGGTATGCCGAGGCCGTGAACCCTTCATCCATATGCTCAGGTTGAGGTTGACTGGAGGGACAGTTAATCACAACCATCCGGCGTGTTCAAGGTTTGGTCCAGCGAGAACACTCGGAGTTGGTAATGGTAGAGATTCAGCAATGTTAATGTCATCAGGGTTTGGTCCAGCCTGGCCTTCATCTCGTGTACCAGGGTCTGATCCAGCCTGGCCTTCATCTAGGGTACCAGGGTTTGATCCAGCCTGGCCTTCATCTCGTGTACCAGGGTCTGATCCAGCCTGGCGGCCTTCATCTAGTGTACCATGGTCTAATCCAGCCTGGCCTCCATCTCGTGTACCAGGGTCTGATCCAGCCTGGCCTTCGTCTTGATTTCCACTTCTACCCACGGAAGGCATTTCTTCATCAGACTCCGTATCACTGCCAGATAATCCGAGCTCGGCATATAACGAAGAGGATTCTTCACGACCGGCTGTTACAGTTGGAAGTTGAGAGCGCCTCTGAAATATATATTGTTCTGTCGAGCTCTTCTTCTTTGGAGTTTGAAGGTTGAGGAGAACTTGGGCAGCTTGTTCCTCTCCTACTTTCTCTTTCCCCTTTCCTGGCACCTCTGGTAGTGGTTGAAGTTTCCCAGTGTCAGGTTCCCTGATAACCACAGGAGGAAGAGGACCCCTTTGAGTTGGGTATGCATCTGTTAAACTTTCTTGCAAAACCTTTTGCAGTATCGCCTCCTCTGTGTCTTCAAGACTAGGTTTAGCAGCAGGAACCCCTTCGTCAACGAATTCATCGACCAACCGCTTAGAACTCTTAGCAGTTCTCTTCTTGACCACTTTCCCTGCCTTAGCACGTTTTGGCTATAGACGATCCTCAGATGATTCGACACAGAGTCTGCGCTTCTTCTCCTTAGGTTTGGCCGGTGTATGTTTAGACTTCTTGGTTTTAATTTTAGAAACGGTTTGTTGCTCGGTTGCCTTTGGTTTTGTTTGTTTGATAGGCTTGGTTGGTTTTGGTGCAGGAGATTCAGGATCACTTAATTCCTCACCCGCGATGTCCCGTTGATGCTTTGTAACCTTTTCCAGATAGTCATCATAGTAGTCTGCTCCTCGAATGACATTATTGATGAGTTCATTCGGTATTGTCATCCCAAAGACCTCTTGTTTGCTTCCCTTAGCACTGAACTTAAGATGACCTAGTACAGGTTCCTCAGTCGGCCAAATGTAGGGAACTCAGGGTCTTCGGGTGAAGTTGTGGCAGACGTAGCAAGGTGGAATATGATCAATTTGTGAACCGAGATACTTGAATAAGAATAAGAGATTGCTTTCTTCTTTCCCAGGAGATGTTGTGCCAACTTCCTTTTGTCTTCTGTGAAGGTGTGGATGGATTGAGTGAATTCCTCCCACATCCTTTTGATCATGGCCGATGTCTTCATCACCAGACGACTGTACCTGTTCGTCATGAGTCGTATCATCATCCATATGTAGCTCTTCAGGAATTGATAAGACAGACGGCTTGAGTCTTGTGTCAGTAGTCGTCCAAGCCGTATATTCAGCTGAAGCAGCTGTCTTTGAAGAGCTTGGAGCAGCGGTGCTTGTAGACTGATCACTCTGGTTGGTGTATGGAGGTGGAGGAGGAGGAGGCAATTGAGACGATCCAGAAGCTCCAGAAGCTCCTGGAGTTCCAGATGAACCTGCTGGTGGTGGAGGAGGAGGTGGCTGATGAGGTGGAGACCCAGGTGGTGTTTTCGGTGAATCACGTCTCTTTTTCTTCTTTCTTCGTGCTTCAGCCAAATCAGTTAGGAGCTGGTCAGTGTGATCACGGGCCATTGACTTCTCCAGAGCTTCGTACAGCATCTTGTGATCTTCATGAGCTTGGTAGGAATTGGATTCCCACATGCGGTGGTGAAGAATCTCTTTTATGTCGGCTTCTGGCAAGTCTCTGAAGCGATCCCTGAGAGGAGCTTGAATTGCCCAGTCAACAGCATCAATGACGATTTCGTCCAATACTTTGCTCACCTTATAGGGAATATCAAAATTCTCCAAATTGTACAGCCTATTCCCTTGTTTGTCTAATCTTTCCTCCAGGGCTTGGTTTGCCTCTACCATATCCACCATATGTTGTTCAAGTTCACCAATGCATTGGATTAAGATCGAATCTGAGGAGCCTTGTTGTGATTGTTGTGACAGTTGCTGTTGATGTTGGTAGTAGTGCTTGAATCGTTGTGGAGACTGGTTGAGAGACTGTGAGATCAATAACCGGGGTGGTCATTAGAGGGACAGAAGAGGTGTCTTGATGAATGGGAACGGTAACCATTGACTAAACCTCTGATTCAGTATTGGTTTTCCCAGGTTCGTCTTCCTGTGACTTCTCCACAAGGAACTAATCGGCAAAGATGAGTTCCTTGTCAAGATTTTGTAGAGAAAACAGGGTTCCAGCGGAGCTTGCAGGTTCTTCAAGTCTCACTTGATCTTCAGTTGGGAGTTTAAGGTTCTCCTGAACATTTGGGTAAGCCGTTGTAATGAACTCTTCATCCATTTGCTCAGGGTTTTGTTGAATTAAAGTATCAGTGACCTCAGAGTCCATGTGTTCAAGGTTTGGTCCAGCATGAACAACATGACTTGATTGATGTTGAGACACTGCAGCATCACCAGGGTTTGATCCAGCCTGGCCTTCATCTTGTATACCAGGGTTTGGTCCAGCCTGGCCTTCATCTTGAGCTCCACTTTGGATCACAGGAAGCACTTCCTCATCGGATTCCATCTCACTGTCAGTCAGACCAAGTTCCGCATACAATGAAGAAGATTCATCATGACTTGAGGGTTCAGTTTGTGTAGAAGTGCGCCTCTGAAAGATGTACTGATCTGCAAGGCTCTTTTTCTTTGGAGTCTGAAGGTTGAGTAAAACTTGCGCAGCTTGTTCAACCCCGACTTTCTCTTTCCCTTTACCCTGAATCTCTGGAAGTGGTTGAAATTTCCCAGAGTCGGGTTCCCTGAACACTACAGGAGGAGGTGGACCCCGATGCGCACCATGGACTTCCTTTAAGCTTTCTTCAATTGCCCTTTACGTATTAGCCTCTTCATCACCATACAACGGTTCCTTATCTGGAACACCTTCATCAATAACTTCATCAATCAGCTATAAGGAGCTCTTTGGCTGTCGCTTCTTTGTCACCTTACTAGCTTTAGATCGTTTGGCTGGAGATGGTGCCTCAGATGTCTCAGTAACCATCTTTTGTTTCTTCTCCTGAGGCTTGGCATGTGCAGGTTTGGGTTGTTGAGACTTGGAGGCCTTGGCGGCTGCAGGTTTTGTGATTGGTGCTGCTTTAGGTGCTAAGGGCTTAGATGGCTTGGCTGCTTTGGGAATACTTTTCCACCATTTGAAACATAAATAATTTTCTGAAGAATCATAGACGGAAAATCATTTGGATAAAAAGAAGACTTCTCTTCTTGATCAAGAAATAATGCACTAAAGTGTACAGTAGATTGAGGTTGCATGGATATAAAGTAATCCATGCCCGGGAGAACTTAATCACCCGTTGTTAGGAACAACCCTCTTTTTGGCGACATGCTTTCCGCAATTTGAAAACCAGGATACAGTCTGAAATAACTGCAAGCCATAAAGACATGATTTGAAAAGTTTAAACTTCAGTTCGAGCTTCATTTAAAGACCCGTATCATTATTGAATGATATTTCTAGGTCCGTAAATGTTATCGATAAACGAAAGACATGTTTTGAAAAACTATTTTTGGTATTTTCAATTTTCTGATTTTTATGGTTTTTGTTGGTTTTATATTTTTGTATTTGCTTTTTGATTTGAGTATGTACATATTTACATAGGATACTTGAAGCAAATCCGTTACTCATCCTGATCATCCTGAAGACATTTGAGTGTCTCTGGCTTCATACTCTTCATGCCAAGCCTTGGGAGAATAAATTCAAATCTCTCTCTCAGCAGTGCCTTAGTGAATATATTCGCCAGTTGATACTCTGTCCTCATGAAATATAGCTCAGCCACTCCCTTATCTACTTGTTCTCGAATGAAATAATGTTTGATGTCGATGTGTTTAGCCCTGGAGTGCTGGACGTTGTTGCAGCAGAGGGCAATGGCACTCTTGTTGTCACAATACAGAGGGACGTGATTATATGCAAAGCCATAATCGGACAATTGAGACCTCATCCATAGGATTTGGGCACAGCATCCAGACATAGCTATGCATTCAGCCTCTGTTGAAGAGATAGACGTGCTAGTTTGCTTCTTTGATGACCAACTTACTAACTTATCACCAAGTAATTGAGCACTGTCAGATGTACTTCTTCAAGTGTCTTGACAACCTGCATGATTTGCATCTGCGTATGCTGTTAGTACCATGACGGTGTCTTTCGGATACTAAAGCCCGATGTTGATGGTTCCTTGAATATACCGAAAGATCTGCTTAACTGCTTCCAGGTGCTTTTTAGTGGGCTTAGATTGATATCTAGCACACATGCACAC
>BQNB010054702.1:0-29925 GCA_026074375.1 Tanacetum coccineum | reverse complement strand
GACGTTTCAGAATCGTAGAAGTAGGATTCATAGAAGGTTCACCAACGAATTTTGACGAAAGAGCGAGTTTGCATACACTAAGAACAAAATAAGAGAAAAATAAAAAGAGAGAAAAATATTTTTTTTGTAACCGATAATCAAACGAGTGTACGGTAGCTCTCTAGAAAACGCACAAAGAAGCGGAGGAGCGGGTAAGCGCGAAGCTATTAAAAACCTTCTCCTTTCGGGTCAAAGTTCGTAGGATCGACCCTCCTTATACCTCTCTTATAGTTTGTAATCTAAAGGTGAGCCGAATTCACAAGTGACACAACGGTTGATTTTGTTGTTTTTTCAAAAAAAAATTTGGAATTTTTTATTACTTTATAATAGAAGAAAATATGCACAAATGAAATCGATAACTTCAAACACTAATCTTCAAACGTAACAATAATCGTTTCACAACCTCCCCGGTAGCGGCGCCAAAAATTGATTCGTATTTTAGCTATATATAATATATAAGTAATATATATATAACTAAATATCAAATAAAAGGAGAGTATAAGTATTCCAAGAGGCTTTTAAGAAAAGATATTTACTTTTATCCAAAGTAAAACCCTAAAAAACCTTCCCGGGTCGTTTCCCGACGAGACGTGAATTGAAAATCGTGATTAAGTTCGTGATCGCGTGTTTGAATGATTCAATATTTTGATTTGGATTCTATTCTAATAATGAAAACGTAAAAACACGTAAAAGCAAGTAAAAACAAAAGCAATTAAAGATTTAAACACGAAAACGATAACGGGATCAAAACCCGTTCTTTAAAAACCTAAACTCTACAAATTTAACCCTAAAAATACAAATTTGATTTTTAACATTCCTAAATGATTAAAAATAATTTTAGAAAAAAGAATTATATTTTTTTGACTTTTGTTTTATTAATTATGAATTAAAAACTGTTTTAATCTAAAAAATTAATTAAAAATACTAAACTAATTTTTAAAATTCTGAAAAAATCAGGAACTTTTAATATTTTTTTTTTTTTTTTTTTTTTTTTGACTTTTTTATTTTTTATTATAAATTAAAAACACTTTTAATCTAAAAAATTAATTAAAAATACTAAACTACATGAGAAAATTCTAAAAAATTTATGAAAAGTAGCTTGAACTAAGCTAATCCTAAAATCAAATAGCTGGAGTCGAAAAGCTTATCTAAATAAGCTGTTTATAAGCTAAAATGGGTTGAATACTTAAATGGGCTAAAAGGGTTAAATATTAAATTGTGCAAGTAGTGACCAGATGACCCTACTGGTGCTGGTGGTAGTGTGGTGTGGTGTTAAATGGGTTGGTATGTTAAAGGGGAGGTCACAGGTTCGACCCATGTTACCTCTCTTTTTTACAAAATATTTTTTTTCTTTTTTAACACCTTATAAAGTAAGCTTGATCCGTCAATTTTATACTAAATATATAATATATAATAAAATATAAAATATATATAATCTAAAAACAACTATCAATGAAACCGAGAAGTAGTATAGAGTGTTCCCGGGTCGTTTATCCCCAACGAGGCTGGACTGGAGAATCGATACAGTCGAAGATTTGAGTTTGAAGGAGAGAATTGAATTGAGAGTGTGGAAAGGTCAATTTAAACAATAACAAACAAAAACGTTTAAGAAAAACCTAGAAATTATGAAATTAAACTAGAAAACGAGAGCACGAATCCCGAACAAAGGGGGAAAAACCTAAAATCTTTAAAATTAACCCCTCGAGAATTTTTGCTTCTAAAATTTTCTAGGGAACAAAGAACGAAGATATGAAAAAAGACTAGACGAAGGAGTTCGTTTGACCCAAAAACGAGTCAACACAAAAAACCCGCACCCGGACCGTTCTTTAAAAAGTAAAAAGTTGTAAAAATGACCCTACGAAAAGTTTTATATTTTTCCTACAAACTATATGACAAAATAAAATTTTCTAAAAAAGAAAAATATTTTTTTGATAATTTTTGTATTTTTTATGAATTTTTAAAACTTTTAACTAAATTAAATTGTAAAAAATATTAAATGACTTCGAAAAATTCTGAAAAATTTACTAAAAATACTTTACCTTATAAATAACCTACGAAAAATAAGAAACAAAAAGTTGCTTAACAAATAAGCCCGAAATAAGCTTATTACAGCTTATAAGCTTATAAAGCCAAAACACCCTTAAATATTAAGCCCCTTGAGTCTTTAACGAAAAAGACCCAAGGGCGCAGCGGTATGAGTGTGAGTTATAAAGGGGACTGTATCGAGAGGTCCCGGGTTCGAGTCTTGCTCACCCGGACCTCTTGTCTTTCCCCTTTTTTTTTCGAAAACTTTGTAAAGCAAAGTTGTTAAGCTCGTGGGGCTTAACAACTTTGTCAACTACAACTTTTGCTGAAAAGCTGTCAATAAGCTTAAAAATAAGCTTAAACTCGACAGTTAGCTTATAAAGGCTAAAAGGCTAGAAAAAGCTAAGTCTTGTTGGACACCTTGGACAAATAGGCAAAGCTTTGGATAAAATAAGCTAAAGGGGGTCCTAAGCTAACCTATTAAGCACTAGTGAGCTTAAAAGCTAAAGCTAATAAGCTGGAAAAAGGGCTTAAAGGACAGAAGTTGAAATAAGCTTAAAAGGCTAAGATGGCTTAAGGCATTGGACAAACAAGCTAGGAAAGAGGCTAAATAAACTAAGAAACTCCTAAACTAGCCTAATAGGCACTAAAGAACTTAAAATCTACACCTAAATAAGCTGTAAAAGCCCAAATGAAAAATAAGCAATCCTATACTAACCCTAAGCTAAAAACAGTCAAAGGGTAAGTTTGGGCTTAAAAATAAGCCAACAAATAAGCTCCTTAAAGGCTGAAATTCAAGGAGCTTATCCAAGGGGTTATAAGCTCTTGAAATAAGCCAAGAACTTGGGCTTAAGTGGACTTAAAAGCTAAGAAAGAGGGGCTTAAAGTCTCCTCTTTGCACCAGGGGAGCTTTAAGGCTTAAACTTAAGGGCTTATTTGACAGCTTATAAAAAGCTGTCAAATAAGCTCTAAACAAAAAATTAAGCTAAAACAGATTGAGTGTCTTATGAAAGGGACTTGTGCACCAATTTTTAGCTTCCAAAAATCATTTTATCTTACTGAATTTTGAAGGTGAAAAAGGGCCTTTGCCTTTTAAAACTGTCACTTAAAGACTCTTGGTGATTTTTGACTCAACAAAGTCAAAAGATCAAAAGGTTTTAACAGCCTTTTTTATACACACAAAACACACTCTTTTTTGAACCTTAACTCAAAATCACAAGTGCTTAACTAAATAAGCACTTGTGGTGTTTTTTAAAACCACACAGTTTCAAAAATGGTTCATAAAAGTTTTGAAAACAATTTTCAAACTAAATAACTTTTAAAAACAGCTTAAATAAGCTTAAAAATCTAAGCTAAAACTAGCTAAGTGACCATAACCCAAACATAAAACCATTTTGACCCGTTTTTCATGTTGACCCAAACACCCCTTAAAAAATTCTGTCTAAACTAAATTGTACTTAAAAATCTATTTTAAAACTAAAGCTACTAAAACCTTTTATCTACTCTTACTAATATTCATCTAATTAAGCTAAATGAACACTTAAACCTACAGCTTATTAGGAAAAATAAGCTACTTACTCTCCTAGCTTGTTAATACTTAAATGACAGTTTTAAAAGAGAAACTGAGATTACTCAAGTTTTATCTAATGAAGACTTAAAACAGCTAAATAACAAGCCTAAACTAATGTGTTTGCAAAGATTTGAACAGGAATGGGAAGTCAATAAGCAAATGTTTTAAGCTAAAATTAAGCTAAAATGAAATTTGAGAAATGAAACCTTGGTTTTTTGTAGACTCAGTCACAAGCCACTCTTGTTGAGTGAGTGGCTTAAAAGCATACAACTAAGTGGCACCTTGCCTCTAGACCTTGAGCTTAAAAGCTCAATAAGCTAAAATTTAGCTTATTCTTCCAAATAGCTTCCAATTTTTACTCAATTGAATTCTAATGAATATATTTTGATATAAAATGAACTAAACAAGTTAATGAATGACTTTTAACAAGTTTTAACTGAATTTGAGCTTATGAATAAGAATAAGCTCAGATGAGCTTATGAGATGCTTATTAGGTGAAAACAGTTTAATTTTGAAAAGTAAAGCAATTAAAACTTAAAAACTGAATGTTATTACTCAAAATGGTATAGTACGAATTGAAATAACAAAGGTACAAGTGATTAAAGCTGACTTTGAAAACTTAAGAGAAAATGCTTAAAAATAAAGAAAATTACAAGCTGAAAATTAACACACTAACTACTCCGTTTTCTTCTTCTTTTATAACTGAGTCTTCAAACCTTTGTGTTTGTTGTGTGAGAGCAAGACAGAAACCAATCTTGGCCATTGATAGTCATCTTGTGCTTCTTTTGAACTAATACCCGTCGTTGGATTGACCTTGAAAAGAGTGGGATTGCCAAATGGGATTAAGGGTTTAGTGGAGGAGGGGGGAAAGGTTTACCCAGGGATTTTTGAGGTGCAGGGTAAAAGGGGGAAGGCAAACCCGTGAGTTTGGTAAAAACGTGTAGAGTGAAAATGGCGGGAAAGGGGTCTTGATTTAAAACTGTACAAAAAGGTTAAGGGTAACAGTGGAAAGTTTGGTGGTTACTAGTTTTGGTCCTTGAAGGTGTCTGTATCGAGCTGCAACAATGGTTCCTTGTGTTGTTATAGACTTTTTGGTGACTTGGCAAAACAAGTCCCCAAGAGTCATTAATGACTAAATTGCATAAACCCGTCCTTGGTGGCTATAATTCTTCAGGACTTGACCCGAAATTGGTCCTAGTGTGTACGATCTAACTTTCCCCAATTAGGCAGTTGGCCTCCATTGTCTTCTTTTTTTCTCTTTTCCCTCTATAAATAAAAGTTTAAACGGGTTTGCAATTTAACCCTTCAGCTTATATTTCGTCACATGTTGACTTTTGGATTGTCGGGGTTGACCATGGGTTGACTTTTCAAGCTATTGGGCTTGGACATTACTTGTCTTTTCCTTCTTTTTCCATTCCGAGTCCGGTTTTGTCGATTTGGCTTCGTTTTTTGTCCTTTTCTTAATTATCCGTTCCTGCACAATACAATTAGCAAAACAAGCGTATATTTGGCATTTTAAGTCCGTTTTTTGTTATTTTAGCTCGTTTTTAAAGGTAAAAGGTATGTGTAATTAAACACATACCAAAATCCCCCATACTAAGGTATTGCCGTGTCCTCACGCAATGTTATGAAGTAAACATTTACGAAAACTAAGAATCTCAATCCCCCTCGACTAATAACCTCGAAAAGTAGCTAAGTGTTTGTCAAGGGAAACTAAAGAATCAAAAGCTTCGACAAGTCCCGTTTTCACCATTTTTTATTCATACACTAACTATCCCTAATATTTTTGGATTTTCCTTTTTCTTTTCTCGACTTCCTGTTTGACTTCCTTTATTTTATTAACACTGGGATCATAGAATGAGAAACGCCCATTAGTTAAATAATCTACGAATGTCTGCTCGGATAAATTCATCTCCCGATTTTTCCACTATTTCCAAACCTAAGCAATTAAACAAGATTCATTTGTCAATATAAGTCACTAAATGCTAAGCACACTCAATACATATACTTCGTGAACTTTTAACTCCCGTCATGGATATATGTTTAAATGTGTGGTACTCATTTCAACTCAACCATAGATCAACATATTCCATAGTCGATGATTTCAAGATGAATCACGACTCAAAGCCACAACTTATTATGGACCCTTTTATCTTGATTTAAAGAACGAGATTTTTAACTATAGAAACTTTTTTGCCAACATCTTCATCATTATAATCATAAGTCTTAAAGCTAGATACTTGCTTAGTTTGAACACCTACCTAGGCTCGATCCCTGTAGGAGATCACACAACACCGGTGTTCCATATTATGAAAAACCCACCCCGATGCTAGCGGTAGCGGGAAATCACATCAAACAACCTTCTTTCCTAATAGCTAAGATTTGTGTCCTTAGTTTTGAACCCTCACTCTAGACCTTCAGCTTCCTTGTGAGATAATCAAACACACCAAATCCTAAAGTAAGAGATGTCCTTAGTCTGAAACCCCCACCTCGTGCGGTTAGCGAGTGGTAAAAGCACCACACATCTTTATCATGCATCATATAAATCAAATGTCAAAAGGCTCATATGGCAAAATTCAATATTCATAGCATTATTTGCATTCAAACGTTATATCACGCTTTCTAGACCTGACATTTTTATAACTTTCGAACTATTAAGAACAAAAAAAATCTTGCTTAAAGATTCAGTTACAAATTTGAAGCTTTTACTAAAAAACTCGATTCTGACTTAGTTGAATTGCGAATTGAGCCTCCTGTCATGATTAGAGTTCTGATTACAAGCTAATGGAGACAAAGCCAGAAACAAGTTACTCATATAAGTTTTAGAAGAATCTTGCTCAGCACATACACTTAAATATAACTCTATCGACTTCTTTTTCTTCACCTTTTAAAATTCAAAAGCCATCAGAATTCGAGAAAGCTTACCTTACAAGCGGTAAGTTGAGGAACTAGCTAGGGCTCAACACGCCCGATCGAGTCAAAAATTATTCTCATTCTACCCATTAGGAAAGTCAAAACTGTGACAAAACACTTATTTTATTTTTGAAAATTTTTTTAAATTTTTCAATTTTTTTGGTATTTTTGCAAAAATTTGGTGGTAAAAACGGGATTGCGTGATAACAACGACTGCAGGCAAAAATCAAATCAAAGATCCCCCCATACTAGAACTAAACATCGTCCTCGATGTTTCAAAGGGGGTTCCTACGTAAATCTAAGGCCGTTTATGAAGTGTGCCAAAAGATAAAACGTTAGTCGATTAGATTTGGATACTGGATTCCCAAAATGAAGCTGAGGATGTGAAACTCATGTGGATACTGCAAGCACGAGAGTCTTCACAATCCGGGAAATCCTGGACATACAACACAAAGCACACAAAACATGGACAAAACACGGGTAATGGAAAAAACTAGCCTCATCACAAAACACTTATTAGCATAAAGAAAGAAGATAGACTGGATAAGCATGGGTTGCCACCCACGAAGCGCCTTGTTTTTGTTAACCGAGTCACAAGCTCGACTCGACCCCGAATTCATTGGTCCATGGGGAAGCAAGTGGAAGGTAAAATCATCATCGGACTTTCATTCAAGCGGTTTGGATAAACATTGAATTTTATGAAAGTTCCACTCCGATGAGATACATCCGGCATAAAAGAATGATAAATTGAGATGCCGGGATCAAAAATGGTATCTTCATTCCTGGTGGAGAGAAGATATGGAGGGACAACGGGATACGTGAGAAAAGCAAGAAAGATCCATACAATATAAGCGAAGAGAGGTTCACTTAAAAGTATGAAATCCGTATCCAGGGTGGGATGGGTGGGTAAAACATTAGGCACATGAACTCTTGGTTCTCTTGTTGGGAGTATATCTTTATCCATAGTAAGATTGCCCAGCTCGGGCTCAATCTTAAAGCAGAAATGATCATACTCCGGTGGAGATATGATGTGAGCAAGTTCATCCGCGAACTCCTCATGATTAAGGTCACTCCTATCGGTAGGAGGAAACTGATCATTCGAAAGATCAAAGATAAACGAATCATATTGAGAAAAATCAACATGAGTAGTGGTACTGCCACTACTCTTTCTTCTTTGAAAAGAATTGTTATCAACGTAGAAAGCTTTATAATCAGGAAGAGATAACTCAGAATGAGTAGTGGGACTGCCACTACTAATCTCTTCCAGATTAAAGCGGAAAGTTTCAGATTCGGGAATAGAATTATCAAAGGTGTTAGTCTCCTCCAAGAAAAGATTAGGAAATGTGGAGGTAGACTTGATCATAACTTCGGAAGATGGAGTGGGATTATCTCTTAATGGCTCGAGCTTAAGCAAAAAAAGATTGACATTCAAAATTTTTCACGAAGATGTCTTTGATTGTTAAAAGAATATCATCATCAATCCTTCCAACTTCCGGATCAACAATCTCTACCACCTCTAAGCTGACGATCTCATCATCGGGAGGTGATGCATCGACATAATCGATGTTCTCATAAGAATCGTCATCACTTGAAGAATTATCATCGTCAGAATTGACAACAATCTCATAATGTTCATTGAGAGCATTAAGAGGGGTGGTATTTTCACAAAGAGGCACATCACACATTTTGTCGGGAATACCCTCGGACTCACTTGGGATTGGGACAAGGTCCTCAACACTAGACTTTATTACTTCGTCCGATTCCGTTGCTGGAATAGTGTCAAGATGCTCGTCCCCCATACTTAGAGAGTTATCGGGTTCCTCGATTGGTAAAACGGGTGTGATTGCAGTGGTGTTGTCTTCGTCATCATCGTAGCAAATGGGAATCTTCCAAGATCGATCTTTAGCCGCTTGTTCTTCCGCGATTCGCTTTTCTTCTTCCTTCTTTTGTATAGCTTGATCAACCATTTCACGTAAGGTTGCCATTTGTTCCATAAGCTTATTTTGAGAATTGAGAAGCTCATTTTGGGAATTGAAGATTGGATGATTGACGGTATATTGCGGGGGTTGAAATTGGTCAGAACCAAAAGAATTAGGATCATAGCAAGAATTTTGCTTATGATAATAGTCTTCATTCATTGGTTGACATTGGAAGGTTTCATGAGGACCCCCGCAATTTTCACAACAAAGATATTGTTGTGGAAAACTCGGTGAAGTTTGTGGAAAATAATTAAAGTTTTGATTGAAACACGGGTCCTGATTGTAGACAAACGGGACTTGAAGTGGACAATCGTAACCGTAATGAGAATCGTTTCCACATAACTCACAAGAGTATGGTACGTATTGTGGTTGTGGAGGATGGTTTGCAACACTTGGAGAATCGTTAGAAAAGTGCGGAGTTGAAACATTGATTTGTGTTCCATTTCCAACCTTACAATAAAAACAGACTCCATCGTATTCATTACAACCACATCTTTGGCATGTACCAAGGAGACATTGTTGTTGCAAACCTTGCACGTTTTGTAGGGGCTCATCAATGGTTTGATTTTTGCATGGTTCCGGATTAGAGATAATCGGAACTTCGGGAGACAATATAACCGTTAAATGAGCACCTTCCCACAAGACTACACGTGCATTGTCGACAAAAAAATATCCATCTAACGAATCACCGCACTCGTGACAACAATGTTACTTTGTTTATATGACTTGAGGGAATTTTCAACGGGTCCTGAACGACAACGATTGACTCACGAGGTAGCAGTAACCAACGTAGGTATTTGTCGTTGGCTGACTCCGAGTATCTGGAAGTCTTGGAAAAATTCATTTTCCCACACAGTTAGTAAACAAACCATCCCATAAATACCTTTCCGTAAAAGAGCACATCCTTGACTAATACGGACCATCACCCGGGTTCCACACCTTGCACACCTAGCACAATTTTGCGGGGTAAGGAACAAGAATCTTGTCTTGCAAGACTCCCTGTTCGAACAATCCACAGTTTTGAAGTGTACAACTTCCACAAAACGAGTGCAAATTCTTTAATCGCGTAAATTGGATTCAAACGATAATCGAATGACGTCATAAGAATTAAACATGAAGATGGATAAGAAAAGAATTAAATGATACGAAGAAAAAGAAGATTATTTTTGGGTTTTCCATTAATTCACAATTTATTTTAACGGACAAAATGATAAGACAACTTAAACCTGATAATCAGCAAGCTTCACGGTAGCTCTCAAAAAGATAAACGCACAGGTGAGCGGAGGAGTAGGAATAGCGCGAAGCTTATTTCTCCTTTCGGGTCGTAGTTCCTAGGAACAACCCTCCTTATACCCACTTTATAGTTTGTTTATCAATTAAAGGTGAGCCGTACCTCGCAAGAGACACAAAAGGCAAGTTTTTAAATCTTTTGTTCGAGTTGGGAACCAACAAGTTCACCGGAACTTATTATGATAATACCTCAGTTGAGAATATTATATTTTGGTATTTTACCAATTTGTGAATTTTATTTTCTCTTTTTTTTGGACAATGTTTTTATATTTTTGGTTTTTTTTTTTTTTTTTTTTGGTTTTTATCTGATAATTATACTAAAAGAAATGAAAAATATTTTTGTACTTTTTTATATTTTTATAATAAAAGAAAATATTCACAGTTTCAAACACAATTGATCAACGTAACGATAAACGGTTGCACAGCCTCCCCGGCAACGGCGCCAAAAATTGATTGGCTGGATTCACACCGTAAATATATATAATATATAATAAAATATAAAATATATATCTAAGTGTAAAAACCAACAAGATCAATAAAACCGAGAAGTAGTATAGAGCTTTCCCGGGTCGTTTATCCCCAACGAGGCTGGACTGGTAAATCGATACGATCGAAGATTTGAGTTTGAAGGAAGGAATTGGTTTGGGAAGTTGAAAAAGTCAAATTAGATAATAACGGACTAAAACGTTTAAGAAAAACCTAGAAATTATGAAAATAAACTAGAAAACGAGGGCCCGAATCCTGAACAAAAGGGGGAAAACCTAAAATCTTTAAAAATAACCCTACGGAGAATTTTTCACTTCTAAACTACTCTATGGGACAAATAACGAAGAATGAAAAAGACTAGACCGAAAACGGAGTTCGTTTGACCCAAAAACGAGTCAAAACAAAATCCCGTACCCGGACCGTGCTTTAAAAAGTAAAAAGTTGTAAAAATGACCCTACGAAAAATTTTATATTTTTCCTACAAACTAGATGACAAAAGAAAATTTTCTAAAAAAGCAAAATATTTTTTTGATAATTTTTGTATTTTTTATGAATTAAATAAACTTTTAACTAAATTAAATTATAAAAAATATTAAATGATTACGAAAAATTCTGAAAAATTTTCTAAAAATACTAGACACCTTGACAGTCCTACGAAAAATAAGAGACAAAAATAAGCTCAACAAATAAGCCCGAAAATAAGCTTATTCAGCTTATAGGCTTATAAGCTCAAAACCCCTTTAAATAAATAGGCCCTTGAGTCTTTAACGAAAAAGACCCAAGGGCGCAGTGGTTAAGTGTGTGTGTAAAGGGGGTTTGTATCGCTTGGTCCCGGGTTCGAGTCTTGCTCACCCGGGCCAAGTGTCTTTCCCCCTTTTTTATTTTTCGAAAAACTCTAGGGTAGAAAATGAACAAAAGTAAAGTGAAAGGTAGGCGGGCAAATTAGTGTAATTTTACACTATAGTGCAAACGAGTACCCTTGGACTTTAAGAAAAGTACCAAACCAACCCTACGATCTAGCTTATTTTTTTGGCTTATTAAAAATTGAGATTCAGCAAAAACTTAAAACTACAAACTTATTAAGGAGCTTATATTAAACAACTTTAACAAATGCACTTTTCACTTTTATCAAAAGAATAAGCTTAAAAATAAGCTTAAAGTTGACAGCAAGCTTAAGAGGCTTTTAAGCTAAAATTGCTTAAGTCTTTTTGGGCTTGGGGTCGTATAAGCTAATAATCTTAAAGGAACTTTTATGAAACCAATTGCAGATTTTTATTTAATACGTGAATCTAAATAATTCCTAAATCTAAGATCTAAATCCAACTTTGCTAACCAAATTCTGACCTCTAGACAGAGCATTTAACTAACTTTTTAGTTAGTACTGCTGGTGCATTTTGCACTTGCACAAGACAACCTTTTGGGGTTGCAGCTGCACTAGATGCACTCTAATGAGTGTGTTCAAACACTAAATAAGCTCACACAAATCCCTAAGCCCCTATATCACTAAAAGCTATCTTATTTCAATAAAAAAAAGTGCCCTGGTGCAGACTTAACCTCTTTAAAGCTCTAAACTCATTACTTCTTCAAACATAAAATTCTAAAACTGTTCTAAACTTTGGTAAATTCACTAACTCTATGAATGGACAAGGAATTTGACAAATTGTATTGACTTTAAAAGTAAATAAGAACTAAAACCAAACATTCCTTAAGAAAGCTGTCCAAAAACTATAGTGAGCTTAAAACCTATTCTATAAGCCTAAAACGATGAAACCTTTTTATCTATTCTATTAATTTTCACTACTTAAGCTAATTGAGCTAATAAAAGTTGCTAGTTATTAGTGATAATAAGCTAGTTTCTTACTTGCTTAAACTCTTTATTTGACGATTTTTATAAAAATGAAACCTAACTTGATTTTCAAATAAATCCAGAACAATATAATTAAATCTATAAGCTACTTAAAACTAAATGGAAACAGGATTAAAAATGAAGATTCAAAGGAATAAGCAAATGTAAGAAGCTATGAATATTCTAATGAATTTAGAAAACTAAACCTGAGATTTGAAGAGTCTTTAACACTTAAGCTTCCATTGTGAGAAGCTTAAGTGTTCCTAATGGCTTCCAAAGCCTCTAAACCTTAAAAAACACAATAAGCTGATTTTGAGCTTATTCCTCCTTGTATCTTCAAAATCAACTTAAAAACACTCAAGTTATCATTATATTCTTGTAACTTGATTAAATTTTGTAAATGAAATGCTTAACACAAAATTTGACTAGATTTGAGCTTATGAAAAGTAATAAGCTCAAATGAGCTTATTTAGAGCTTATTTGATGAAAACGACTTAGAATTGAAAACAAAGAACAAAAATACTTGTAAACTGAATTGTATTACTCAACTAGATGAAGTACAAGATTAAAGAAATGAAGTACAAGAGCTTAAAGCTTGTTTACTAAAGGTTGAAAGAAAAATGCTTAAAATCGAGAAAATTACAAAACTGAAAATTAAAATAAAAACAACTAACTAAAACTAACTCCCCTAAACCTCTGTCTTCTTCTTCTTTTATAGATGTCCAGGGGTCTTCTTGTGTTTTCTTGAACTCATATCCACCGTTGGATTGTTTTTAAGAGTGTGGGATTGCCAACTTGGCATGGGTTTAAGTGGAGGAGGGGGGATAGGTTTACCCAGGGGGTGGTTTGGGGTGCAGGGTAGAAGAGGGGAGGCAAACCCGTGATGTTTGGGGAAGACAAAAATGGCGGGAAAGACTGGTATGAAAAGGTTAGGGGAGAACAGGGCACAAGTTTAGGGGATTTGCACAAATGGCCCCTCATAGTGTAAGTTGTTATTGCACCCACGGTCCTTTTTGTTATATAACTTTGGGGACTTGGCAGAACAAGTCCCCAAGAGTTATAAGTGTCATTTGCAATACTCGTCTTGGCTTGTTACAAAATTTGGACTTGCCACGCATGGCCCTTGTGGTGTGAATTTCCAATAATGGCCATTTGGACCCCTTCTTTTCTTTTCTTCTTTTTTCTCTATAAATATTAGTTTTGGGTTGGACATTTTAAACCCATCAAACTTATATTTCTGCTCATGTTGACTTTTGGATTTGTCGGGTGTTGACTTTGACTTTTGACCAGTTGGAATTTTCTGTTGACTTTTGACTTGATGGAATTTTCGGACTCGGATTTGGCTTTGTCTTTCACAGTCTTTTCAATTCGGAGTTGGTTTTGTTCGTTTTGGCTTTTGTTTTTCGTCCTTTTCTTTTTATTGTTATCCGTTCCTGACCAATACCAATCTGCAAAAACAGCATATTATTTGGCATTTAAGTCCGTTTTTGGTTATTTTAGCTCGTTTTTAAAGGTAAAAGGTATGTGTAATTAAACACATACCAAAATCCCCCATACTAAGGTATTGCCGTGTCCTCACGCAATGCTATGAAGTAACATTTACGAAAATAAGAATATCAATCTCCCTGACTAATAACTTTGAAATAGTAGCACAGTTGTTCGTAAGGGAAAACTAAGGTATATCAAAAGCTTCGTACAAGTCACGTTTCACCATTTTTTTATTCTGTACAATAACTTATAACAATTATATTTTTTGGATTTTTCTTTTTCTTTTCTCGACTTTCTGTTTGACTTTCTTTATTATATTAACACTGGGATCATAGAATGAGAAACGTCCATAGAATAATCTACGGATGTCCTGACGGATAAATTCATCGTCCCCGATTTTTCACTAGCTCCAAACCAAGCAATTAAACAAGATCATTTGTCAATATAAGTCTAAATGCTAAGCACTCATACTTATGACTTGTGAACTTTTAACCTCCAACATGACGATTTATGATTTTCAATGTGGTGTACTCATTTAACGTCAACCATAGATCAACTTTTTTTCCTAGTCGTGATTCAAGATGAATCATGACTCGTAGCGAGCAACAAACTTATTAGGACCTTGTAACTTGATTTTAAAGAACGAGATTTTAACTGTAGAACTTTTTGCAACATTTTCATCATTATAATCATAAGTTCTTAAGGCTAGGAATGCGTTGCTTAGTTTGAACACCTACCTGGGCCTCGCTCCCTAGTAGGATATCACAACCAACGACCGAATCTTTAGTTCTTAGTTTGGAAAACCAACCCGTTGCCTAGCGTTAGTGGGTAAATCACAACAACAACCTTTTCCTAAGATGGCTACGGATATGTCTTAGTTTGGAAACCTCTAACCTAGACCTCGCTTCATGCGTGAGATATCAACAAACACACCAATCCTTAGAAGTAAAGATGTCTTAGTTTGAACCCCACTAGTGGTTAGCGGAGTGGGATATCTGACACATCTTTACTTGCTCCATATATCAAAATGTTATGCTTTATTGGCTAAATTTCAATACTCATGCATTTTTGCATTCATACCTTTTCATTCATGCTTCTTTTGGAATTTTAAATTTCGAATTATTAAGAACAGGAAAAATTCTCGCTTTTAAGAATCAAGTTACAAATTTGAAGCTTTTTCTAAAAACATTGACTTGACTTAGTGAACTAAATTGAGTACCGTTTGATTAGAGTGGTTAGAGCTAAATGGGTGAGAAAGCCACAAGTTTATCATATAAGTTTGAAAGATCTTGCTCAGCTCATACTTAAACTTATATTTAACTTTATCACATCTTGTCTTCACCTTAGTAAATTCGAAGCAATCGACATTCGTGAATGCTTTGCTAACGCGGTAAGGTTGAGGAACTAGCTAGGCTCAACACGCTCCGATTAGTCAAAAAATTATGATCATTTCTAACCCATTATAGGAAAGTCAAAACTGTGACAAAACACTTATTTTATTTTTGAAAATTTTTAAATTTTTTCATTTTTTTGGTATTTTTGCAAAAATTTGGTGGTAAAAACGGGATTACGTGATAACAACGACTGCAGGCAAAAATCAAATCGAAGATCCCCCCCATACTAGAACTAAACATCGTCCTCGATGTTTCAAAGGGGTACCTACGTAAATCTAAGGCCGTTTATGAAGTGTGCCAAAAGATAAAACGTTAGTCGATTAGATTTGGATACTGGATTCCCAAACTGAAGCTGAGGATGTGAAACTCATGTGGATACTGCAAGCACGAGAGTCTTCACAATCCGGGAAATCCTGGACATACAATACAAAGCACACAAAACATGGACAAAACACGGGTAATGGAAAATGAAAGCCTTCTCACACACAAAACACTTATTAGCATAAAGAAAGAAGATAGACTGGATAAGCATGGGTTGCCACCCACGAAGCGCCTTGTTTTTGTTAACCGAGTCACAAGCTCGACTCGACCCCGAATTCATTGGTCCATGGGGAAGCAAGTGGAAGGTAAAATCATCATCGGACTTTCATTCAAGCGGTTTGGATAAACATTGAATTTCATGAAAGTTCCACTCCGATGAGATACATCCGGCATAAAAGAATGATACATTGAGATGCCGGGATCAAAAATGGTATCTTCATTCCTGGTGGAGAGAAGATATGGAGGGACAACGGGATACGTGAGAAAAGCAAGAAAGATCCATACAACATAAGCGAAGAGAGAAGATTGGTCATCCTCAAGTGGTACATTCACATTAGTTGTAGACACATTCTTACGAATCCCGAGGTCAATAGAAGTCAAATCTCCCGGATCGGGCTCAATCTTAAATTTGAAACATTCAAGTTCCGGGAGAGGCATGATGTGAGTGAGTTCATCGGCGAACTCCTCATGATTAAAGTCACTCCTATCGGCAGGAGGAAACTGATCATTCGAAAGATCAAAGATAAACGAATTATTGAGGAAAAAATCCAAACATGAGTTGTGGTACTGCCACTACTCCTTCTCTTTGAAAATGATCGTTATCATGTAGAAAGCTTTAATAATCAGGAAGAGATAATTCAGAATGAGGAGTGGGACAGCCATACCTAATCTCTTCTAGATTAAAGCGGAAAGTTTCAGATTCGGGAATAGAATTATCAAAGGTGTTAGTCTCCTCCAAGAAAAGATTAGGAAATGTGGAGGTAGACTTGATCACAACTTCGGAAGATGGAGTGGGATTATCTCTTAATGAATCGATCTTAGCAATAAGAAGATTGACATTCAACAATTTTTCACGAAGGATATCGTCTTTGATTGTTAAAAGAATGTCATCATCAATCCTTCCAACTTCCGGATCAACAATCTCCACCACCTCTAAGCTGACGATCTCAACATCGGGAGATAATGCATCGACATAATCGATATTCTCACCGTAGGGAGAATCGTCATCACTCGAAGAATTATCATCGTTGGAATTGACAACAATCTCAGAGTGTTCATTGAGAGCATTAAGAGGGGTAGGATTGTTACAAAGAGGCACATCACACATTTTGTCGGGAATACCCTCGGACTCACTTGGGATTGGGACAAGGTCCTCAACACTAGACTTTATGAATTCGTCCGATTCCGTTTCCGGAATAGTGTCAAGATGCTCGTCCCCCATACTTAGAGAGTTATCGGGTTCCTCGATTGGTAAAACGGGTGTGATTGCAATGGTATTGTCTTCGTCATCATCGTAGCAAATGGGAATCTTCCAAGATCGATCTTTAGCCGCTTGTTCTTCCGCGATTCGCTTTTCTTCTTCCTTCTTTTGTATGACTTGATCAACCAAATCACGTAAGGTTGTCATTTGTTCCATAAGCTTATTTTGAGAATTGAGAAGCTCATTTTGGGAATTGAAGATTGGATGATTGACGGTATATTGCGGGGGTTGAACTTGGTCAAAACCAAAAGAATTTGAATCATAGCAAGAATTTTGCTCATGATAATAGTCTTCATTCGTTGGTTGACATTGGTAAGTTTCATGAGGACCCCCGCAATTTTCACAACAAAGATATTGTTGTGGAAAACTCGGTGAAGTTTGTGGAAAATAATCAAAGTTTTGATTGAAACATGGGTCCTGATTGTTAGGACAAAACTGGACTTGAGGTGGACTAATTCGTAACATGTATATGAGAATCGTTCCACATAACTCACGAGAGTATGGTTACGTATTGTGGTTTTGTGGTTGTGGAGGATGGTTTGCAACACTTGGAGAATCGTTAGAAGAGTACGGAGTTGAAACATTGATTTGTGTTCCATTTCCAACTTTACAGTAAAAACAAACTCCATCGTATTCATTGCAACCACATCTTTGGCATGTGCCAAGAAGACATTGTTGTTGCAAACTTTGCAAGTTTTGTAGGGGCTCATCAATGGTTTGATTTTTGCATGGTTCCGGATTAGAGATAATCGGAACTCTCGGAGGGCAATTATAACCGTAATGAGCACCTTTCCCACAAGACTTACAAGTGCATTGTCGACAAAAGATTCATTTCTAACGAGTCCACGCACTCGTGACAACAATGGTCAATGTGTAGAGGACTTGGTGAGGAATTTTCACCGGGGTCCTGATTAACAACGATTGGCTCTCGAGGAGCATTAACAACGTTGGTATTGTCGTCGGATGACTCGGAAGTGTCTTGGAAGTCTTGAAGGACTTCCTCGAATGTCTTTTGTATTAGAGCACATCTTTGACAATGAAAACCATGAATTGGGTCCCCACAATTGAGACAAAATTTTTCAATTTTAAAGGATCGTTGAGACGAGTCGGGTATTGGAACAAGAATCTTGTCTTCAAGACTCCCTTTTGAACAACCACAGTTTGAAGTGTACAAACTTCCACAAGACGAGCATTCTTTAATCGCGTAAATCGGATTCAAACGATAATCGAATGGCGTCATAAGAATTAAACGTAAAGATGGATAAGAAAAGAATTAAATGATACGAAGAAAAAGAAGATTATTTTTGGGTTTTCCATTAATTCACAATTTATTTTAACGGACAAAATGATAAGACAACTTAAACCTGATAATCTACTTACTTCACGGTAGCTCTCAAAAAGATAAACTCACAGGTGAGCGGAGGAGTAGGAATAGCGCGAAGCTTATTTCTCCTTTCGGGTCGTAGTTCCTAGGAACAACCCTCCTTATACCCACTTTATAGTTTGTTTAAATTTTCAAGGTGAGCCGTACCTCGCAAGTGACACAAAAGGCAAGTTTTTAAATCTTTTGTTCGAGTTGGGAACCAACAAGTTCACCGGAACTTATTATGATAATACCTCAGTTGAGAATATTATATTTTGGTATTTTACCAATTTGTGAATTTTATTTTATTTTTTTTTTTTTTTTTTTTATGGACAATGTTTTTATATTTTTGGTTTTTCTTTGGTTTTTATCTGATAATTATACTAAAAGAAATGAAAAATATTTTTGTACTTTTTTATGTTTTTTATAAAAGAAAATATTCACAGATTCAAACACAATTGATCAAACGTAACGATAATCGGCTTCACAGCCTCCCCGGCAACGGCGCCAAAAATTGATTGGCTGGATTCACACCGTAAATATATATAATATATAATAAAATATAAAATATATATCTAAGTGTAAAAACCAACAAGGAGCAATGATACCGAGAAGTAGTTATAGAATGTTCCCGGGTCGGTTAATCCCAAACGAGGCTTGGAATGGAAAAATAGATACATTCGAAGATTTGAGTTTTGAAGGAGGGAATTGATTTGGGAGAGTCAAAAGTTAAATTAAACAATAACGAATAAAACGTTTAAGAAAAACCTAAAAATTATGAAATAAACTAGAAAACGACGGACCCGTAATCCCGAACAAAAGGGGAAAAACCTAAAATCTTTAAAAATAAAACTTACGAAGAATTTTTGCTATCTAAAATACTCTAGGGATCAAATAAAGAAAAAGATGAAAAAGACTAGACCGAAACGGAGTAAGAGTTCGTTTGACCCAAAACGAGTCAAAACAAAATCCCGTACCTGACCCGTCTTTTAAAAGATAAAAAGTTTGATAATAAATGACCCTACGAAAATTTTTATATTTTTCTACAAACTAGATGACCAAAGAAAATTTTCTTAAAAAAGCAAAAATATTTTTTTGCTAATTTTTGTATTTTTTTAGAATTAAATTAAAACTTTTTAACTAATTAAATTATAAAAAATTAATTAACGATTACGAAATAATTCTGAAATATTTACAAACAAATGCTTAGACTCTATGACAAACCTATGGAAAATAAGAAACACAAAATCTGGCTTTAGTAATAAGCCGATATAGCCTGTCTCAGGCTTATTATAGTTATAAGCTCAAAATGGGTATAAAGATTAATGCCCTTGAGTCTTTAACGAAAAAGACCCAAGGGCGCAGTGGTTGAGTGTGTGTGTAAAAGGGGGTTTGTATCGCTTGGTCCGGGTTCGGATCTGCTCACCAGGGCCAAGTGTATTTTCCCCCTTTTTTATTTTTTTGAAAACTTTAGGGTAGAAATTGTAAAAGAGTAAAGTAAAGGGTAGGCGGACAAACTTAAGTGAATTTACACTATAGTTAAAACGGGTACCCCTCTACTATGGAAACATTACAAAACCAACCCTACGATCTAGCTTATTTTTTTGGCTTATTAAAAAGTGAGTTTTACCAAAAACTCAAAAGAGCAAAGTTGAAGAGCAGCTTATAGGGAACAACTTTAATGAAGGGGCTTATGGGTGAAAAGCTCTTATAAGCTCTAAAAACTAACTTAAGCTGCTGACATCAGTGGGGATGGCAAATAAGCTGATTTAAGCTGTGATAAAGGAAACTAAAGAGCTTATCTAGATTAAGCTAATGGAGTACTATTAACAGGCTCAATTTCAAATTCTAACTACTAACTACTAAAGCAAAAAAAATGGCTAGAAAAGTAATGAGCTACAACAGTTTTAACTGAGTTAAAACTGTTGTATGCTGATGCAATTCTTGTTGCTGATGCACTTGGCATCAACTCAAGTGCAAACTGAATTACCTACTTAAAATCTCTTATACCTACTGTCTAAATGTATTTAAGCCTACATTAACTAATATTGATCCCTAGAATGCTAAACATCACTAAGCTCTAAAACCACTTGCACCTTTAAAACTGCCCTGGTGCAAATACAAAGTTTTTGCACTCTAAACTTTGTAATTCTACACACTAACCTCTAAAAACTGTTCTAAACTTGGTAAAATGACTAAACTCAGCTAAGTAAAGTGTTTTAACAAAGTTGTGTTGACTTTTAGAGTCAAATAAGGCTAAATCCAAACACTCCTTTATAGTGAGCTGTCAAAACTAAGCAAGCTTAAAGTCTGTTTAAAAGCTTAAACTTTTAAAACATTTTATCTACTCTTGCTTAAAATGACCTAATAAAGCTATTTAGGCTATAAAAGTGCTAGCTTATTAGTGATAATAAGCTAGTTTCTCTACTAGCTTAAACTCTTTCTTTGACAGAATTTTTAAAAAATGAAACCTAACTTGATTTCAAACTAAATCAGAACAAAATTAATACATCTATAAGCTACTTAAACTAAATGAAACAGGATTAAACATGAAGATTCAAAGGAATAAGCAAAATGTAATAAGCTATGAATATTCTAAAATGAATTTTAGAAAACTAAACCTGAGATTTGAAGAGTCTTCACACTTAAGCTGAAGAAGCTTAAGTGTTCCTAATGGCTTCCAAAGCCTCTAAACCTTAAAAAAACACAATAAGCTGATTTTGAGCTTATTCCTCCTTGTATCTTCAAAATCAACTCAAAAACACTCAAGTTATCATTATATTCTTGTAACTTGATTAAAATTGAGTAAATGAAATGCTTAACACAAAATTTGACTAGATTTGAGCTTATGAAAAGTAATAAGCTCAAATGAGCTTATTTAGAGCTTATTTGATGAAAACGACTTAGAATTGAAAACAAAGGACAATGAAACGTGTAAACTGAATTGAATTACTCAATTAGATGAAGTACAAGCTTAGAAGAAAAGAGTACAAGAGCTTAAAGCTTGTTTACTAAAGGTTGAAAGAAAAATGCTTAAAATCGAGAAAATTACAAAACTCAAAATTAAAATAAAAACAACTAACTACTAAAAACTTCTGTCTTCCTCTTCTTTTATAACTGAGAAGCTCCTTTGTTGTGTTAGTTTGGTGAGAGGAAAACCAAAAACCAATCTAAACCGTCGAATATGCCTTGGGGATAAACCAAATTAATCTACTTACTTCACGGTAACTCTCAAAAAACAAACGCACAGCGTGACGGAGGAGTAGGAATAGCGCGAAGCTAATTTTCTCCTTTCGGGTCGTAGTTTCCTACGGAACAACCCACCTTATACCCACTTATAGTTTGGTTTAACCTTTCATAGTTGAGCCGTACGTCGTAAGAGACACAAAATGGCAAGTTTTTAAATCTTTTGTTCGAGTTGGGAACCAACAAGTTCACCGGAAGTTATTATGATAATACCTCAGTTGAGAATATTATATTTTGGTATTTTACCAATTTGTGAATTTTATTTCTTTTTTTTTATGGACAATGTTTTTATATTTTTGGTTTTTTCTTTGGTTTTTATCTGATAATTATACTAAAAGAAATGAAAAATATTTTTGTACTTTTTTTATATGTTTTTTATAAAAGAAAATATTCACAGATTCAAACACAAATACCAAACGTAACGATAAATCGGTATCACAACCTCCCCGGCAACGGCGCCAAAAATTGATTGGTGGTTTTTACACCATATATATAATATATAATAAAATATAAAATATATATAAGTCTAAAAATCAACAAGATCAATAATACCGAGAAGTAGTATAGAATGTTCCCGGGTCGTTTATCCCCAACGAGGCTGGAAATGTAAAATCGATACTGTCGAAAGATTTTAGTGATATGAAGGAGAGAATTGAATTGAAAGAGTGGAAAAGTCAATTTAAACAATAACAAACAAAAACGTTTAAGAAAAACCTAGAAATTATGAAATTAAACTAGAAAACGGAAGCACGAATTCCGAACAAAGGGGGAAAACCTAAAATCTTTAAAAATAACCCTACGAAGAAATTTTTACTTCTAAACTACTCTAGGGAATAACACGAAGATGAAAAAAGACTAGACCGAAAAAACGGAGTTCGTTTTGACCCAAAACGAGACAAAAAAAAATCCGCACCCGTACCTATCTTGTGAAAAAGTAAAAGTTGTAAAAATTACTCCTAACGGAAAATTTTTAAATTTTTCCTACAAACTATAAGAACAAAATAAACTTTCTAAAAAAACAAATATATATTTATAAAAAAATTAAATATAATAATGAATTTTAAAACTTATAATAACTAAATAAACCTTGTAAAAAAATACTAAACAAAGTCGAAAACATTCTGTAAAAAGATTCCAAAAATACTTTACACTATGAGTATTCTACGTACAAACATAAGAACAAAAAGTTCTTAACAAATAAGCCCGAAAATAAGCTTATACAGCTTATAGCAAATAAGCCAAAAACCGCTATAAGTATTAGAGCCCTAGAGTCTTAAAAACGAAATAGACCCAAGGTCGCAGTGGTAAGAGTGGGTAACAAAGTGGGAAACTGTATCGAGAGGTCTCGATCGAGTCTTGCTCACCCGGACCCTCTTGTCTTTCCCCTTTTTTTTTGAAAACTTTGAAAAGCAAAGTTGTTAAGCTCGTGGGGCTTAACAACTTTGTCAACTACAACTTTTTATGAAACGCCCTTAATAAGCTTAAAAATAAGCTTAAAAGTGACAGAAATGCTTAAAATGGCTTAAAGCTAGAAAAAGTGCTAAGACATTTGGACTTGTGGTCGTTTTAAGCTAAGATTTGGACAAAAAACTAAAAGGACTCCTAAACTAGCCTAATAAGCACTAAAAGGGTACAAGCTAAAACTAATAAGCTGGAAAATAAAAGGGCTTAATGACAGAATTTAAAAACAAGCTTAATGGCTAAAAGGGACTTAACTATTGGACAAATAAGCTAGGTAAAAGGGAATATAAGGCAACAACCAATCTATATTAACCAAAAAAGCTATGTGGAGCAACAAAGAGCTTATGAGAAAAGCTCAATAAGCCAGAAACGAAAAATAAGCAATCCCTACACCTAAGTCATGCACAAACAGTCAAAAGGCAAGTTTGGGCTTAAAAATAAGCCAACAAATAAGCTTATTAAGAGCTGAAACTAAAGGGGCTTATACAAGAGCTTATAGACTCTTGAAATAAGCCAAGAGATTTGTGGCTAAGTTTCTTAAAAGCTATGAAAGAAGGGGTTTTAAAGTCTCCCCTTTGCACCAGGGGAGCTTTAAGGCTAAACTTAAGGGCTTATTTGACAGCTTATTAAAAGCTGTCAAATAAGCTCAAATTGAAAAGAAAAATGAAAACAGCTAAAGTACCCTAGCTTATGGACTTATGCACCAAATTTTGACTTTTAAAAATCATTTTAGATTGCTGAATTTTGACAGTGAAAAAGGGTCTTTGCTTTTTAAAAACTGTCACTTGAAAAACTTGGTGATTTTTGACTCACCAAAGTCAAAAGACCAAAGGTGTTTTGACAGCTTCTTTAACACACAAAAACAGCACACTTTTTGACACTTAAACTCAAACTCACAAGTGCTTAACTAAATAAGCACTTGTGGTGTTTTAAAAACCTCACAGTTAAAAACATGTTTTATAAAACTTTTGAAAACAGTTTTCAAACTAAAAGAACCTATAAAACAGCTTAAATGAAGCTTAAAACTTAAACTTAAACTAGCTAACTTATCTCAACCCATAGACAAAAGTATTTTGACCCATTTTCAGAGCTGACCCAAACACCCCTTAAGTCTAACTGTCCCAACCTTATTGTACTTTAAAAACTATTTTAAAAACTAAAACAGCTAGAACCTTTTATCTACTCACACTAGTTTTCACCTAATTAAGCTACTTTAAAACTCAAACCTACAGCTTAAGTGTAAAAATAAGCTAGTTTCTCTCCTAGCCCTTTACACTAACAATGACAGTTTTAAGAGATAAACTGAGATTAGACAAAATTTATTTAATGAAAACTTAAAACAGCTAAATAACAAGCCTAAAAAAATATGTTTGCAAAGAATTGAACAGGAATTAAAAGTAAATAAGCTAATGTCTTAAGCTAAAATTAAACTAAAATGAAGTTTGAGAAATGAACCTTGATTTTTTTTGTAGTCTCAGTCACAAGCCACTCTTGTTGAGTGAGTGGCTTAAAAGCTTATACCTAAGTGGCACCTTGCCTCTAAAACCTGAGCTTAAAGCTCAATAAGCTCTTTAAAGCTTATTACCTCAAATAGCTTCAATAATGAATCAAACAGCCTCAAGTAATCATGTTTTGCTTATCAATGAACAAAGAGATGGAAGAGATACTTTTTTACCAAGATTTGACTTATATTGAGCTTAAAAACAGCATAAGCTCAAAAGAGCTTATGAGAGCTTATGACAGTAAAAACGGCTTAATTTTGAAATTAAAGAACAAAGAAGCTGAGAATAGGCTTTTATTGATCAAATGTAAAGGTACAATCTTAAAAGAAAATTGCTTAAAAATAAGAAAAATACAAACTTCAACTTAAAAACTAACTGTTAGCCAAAATGGCTTTACAAAGCTTTTATAGGAAAAACGACTAGGTCTCTCTCCTCTTTGTCTTTTTGTCTTGTGTTTTCTTGTAGACACACAAACACAGGTGTGTTTGTTTTGTGAGTGCAAAGAGCAAACAAATCATGGCCTTCAATCTTCAAATTCAATCATCACAGCCGTTGGATGAGGCTTGGGGAATTGTGGGATTGCCAAATGGGATTAGGGTTTTAGTGGAGGAGGGGGGAAACTTTTATCCATGGGGTGGTTTGGGTTGCAGGGTAATAGAGGGGAAGAAATCCCGTGATTTTGTCCTGGGTTTTTGGGTTTCAAAAATGGCGGGAAAGGGTTTATAACGGGAAGGGGTGACAGGTAAAAGATTTGTGGGTTTTGGCACTTTTGGCCCCTCTAGGTTATATGCCTCATTGCATCCATGGTCCTTGTGGTTAAATAACTTTGGGGACTTGGCAAAACAAGTCCCCAAGAGTTATAACATTGATTGCATAACCCGTCCTTGGTGGCTATAAGTCTTAGGACTTGACAGAAATAGCCCTTGGAGTATATCTTTGCAAAAATGGCAGTTTGGCCCTTCTCTTCTTTTCTCCTCTTTTCTTCTTTAAATATAAGTTTAGGGATTTACAATTTCAGTCCCTAAACTTATATTTCTTTGACTTTTGGCCTCGGGGTTGACTTGGGTTGACTTTGACTTTAACCAGTTGACTTTTCTGTTGACTTTTTGACTTGATTGACTTTTCGGCTTCGATTTGGCTTTGTCTTTCACAGTCTTTTCCATTCCGAGTCCGGTTTTGTCGTTTTGGCTTTGTTTTTCGTCCTTTTCTTAGTTATCCGTTCCTGCACAATACAATTAGCAAAACAAGCGTATATTTGGCATTTTAAGTCCGTTTTTGGTTATTTTAGCTCGTTTTTAAAGGTAAAAGGTATGTGTAATTAAACACATACCATGCAACTTGTAAACATGTCCCCTCAAGTGGTGCATGTAGATGGTTAAACATTTAATCAATAAGCTTCCTCTGAAACCCATATGTTTACCATCTCTTGAATCTTGAACTCTGTAGGCTCTATGTAGTGATCACTGATGAAGAAAATAGAGTATAACGAATTTGATGAAGAAGTTGAATCTTCCAAACTTGTGCCTTATATCTTGTACTATCCATGACGTTGAACTTATACTCCTAATGTATAAGCAGACCGCAATCTCTTGACAAAATCCTCATTCTCTATAATGAGACACTGAGCATAATAACGTAACTCCTTCAAGTGATAGCGAATGTGAGCATTGAGCACCTTAAGAAAAATCACACATTCCTAGATTTTGCAAGTCTTCGTCACCATACAAAACAAACAAGTTATCTTCAAATGTAGTCAGCCATTTGAGATATGATAAAACACAAACCTGTGAAACTCCACTACAACATCAAATAAATGATAATCAATCGTCTTCGTAATCACATCTTTAATAAATCTCCAAAAATACGAGCCATAAATCAATAAGAATAAACTATTTGAAAAATAGTTCTGTTTGGGATCCAAATCCATCCAAAAACTAAGTATTGTCCGATATCGGACAAGTCTAGCAGTACAAACTGCTTTGTTGGACGATTCTGGCAGTATTAAAATCCAAGTGCAGCAGTACTAACGTATTTCAAGGAGAAGTACTAAATCCTTTATATTCACATGATTAAATAGCACCTTACTGCTACTTTAACCACAAACCTGTTGCTTTAGAAATGCCTCCAATACCCAGATTCAAAACAAAAATCGACACTGACTTCTTTATACCTTTATAACCTGCTGTTCAAACTCATTATAAACCCAAACCCTAAACCAAAGAATTAGGGTTTTTGCTTCATAACAGATTCAATCCATTATCGACCATACCTGCTATGTATATCATATATTTATCACGATCTAACAGTAGCACCAACAAACTTCTGTACATACCTTGCATCGATCAAGCCATCACGTCTTGACTCAAAACAGCAGATATATGAAGATAAGCCCTAAAAATTTAGGGTTTCTTCATTGAATACACAAACCCTGCTGAGGCATTAAACCAAATAGTAACACGCAGCAACCATCAGATCCATCATCACGACATCAGAATTCTTCCAACACGTTTTTCTGTTTTAACGAACTAGGGTTTGTGAGAAACCCTAGTATCACCAATTTTTATCTTTTATAGAAAAACATAAATACGAATAAAACCTTGAGAAATCCTAGATATCAAGAGCAACCTGCTCTGATACCAATTGATAAGAATCATTTAAGCTCAAGATGGGTTAGATCTTTATATATCTAAGATGAACAATAACAATGATTAAATATGCACAGCGGAATTATAAGAACATAATCAATGTTATCACAAGGTTTTCTTTATTGAACGATTTCCCTATTACCCCAACTATAATCTGGGGCTACTAACTACTAACTAAACGTGTATACACACACGTTTACTATTCGACTCTCATCAGTCGACTATGCTATGGATGGATGTCTTTTTCTAAATGCCTGGACCTCCTTTTATAGCATAAGGAGTCCTAGGCTTACAAGGAAACTAATTAATATATTAATGAGAGAATCAATTAATTATCTCCCTCATAATATTCATTCCTTATCTTATATTGACCAAAACCTTTATTTTCTTCCTACAACTTGTAGAACTCATGAATGACAATTTTGGTCCGATTCCTTGTTCCATCTTGTTTCATTCTTTTATTCACTTTGTCTCATCAAATCAAGAATCCCAACACTTATATACAAATGATTAAATCTCGTTGTATCGCTTTCAAGCTTTTCATTGTGATGCAATTATAGGACAAAATGTTATATCAATTTCAAGGAAATCAACGAGATTACTTTTCAAATGACACATTTAGAGGTCGTTCTCTTGTATCTAGCGTTGTGTATTATGAAGTAACGCCCCCGGACACATTTCCGCTGCGACACATTTTTGGGGGTGTTACAGATTGGTATCAGAGCACTGGTTATAGAGAACTAGGTTGCATATTTTACCCTAGACTATAACCGTTTTCACAAGCATTGCATCACAACAAACATTTTCAAAGTGCATACACACTACTTGCTTACCTGCTTAGGTTACTTGTTACATTAAGTGTTTACATGACATACATATATATAATATATATGCTTACATTCCTTTTGCGTATATCGTACGTTTATTTATATAAGAGTTAAATATATAAATACTAGAACATTTCTTACGACATGGTGGGTTGCACAATGGTCTCATTTATACCTCAAACATTGTAAGTTACACAATGGTCTCATTTTACTTCTTAGACATTATGAGTTGCACAATGGTCTCACTTCATTCTCAGACATTGTAAGTTAAACAATGGTCTCAATTTTTTTTAAAATTTTATACAATATCGTATTACACGAAAGCCATCATAATTTTGTTTACATGAAATTATGTATGAATCTAAGTATTACAAGTCTTGTCTGGGCGGGACTTGTAATATGGGGATTGATATGATAATTGCTATGTTAACAAAACCCGTCACAGTTTTGGTTTACATGGAATTATGTGTGAATCTAAGTATTACAAGTCTTGTGTGGGTGAGACTTGTAATATGAGGATTGATATGATAATTGCTATGTTGACTCGTTCATAAGGACCTTTATCTTATTTACTCTAACCGAGTACTCATTAACTATCTTGAACTCTACGTCGATCTCACTTGATTGTTTTACTTCCCATCTTCGAAGATGAGTTTTAAACACTCGTTCCATACTCATTAGAGCATATGCATCGTCTCATCCACCACCTTGAAGGTTATGTGAGTACGCGTATTGTATCAGAAATTATTAAATAGGATGATTTATAATCTCTTTATTTGAAAGGATTGAGACGCCTCTTCATTTAAATAAATAAATTGTAAATCACCGAACCATAAGTTTATCAATTCATTATTTACATAAATTGGGACGCTTCTTTATGCAAATAATAAATTATAAATGAGTGGGCTTAATGGTATCCAATATGACACAAGTATGAACTCAAACCCGACAATCACCGGAATCCGTTAAAAAGATCTAGAAACACAATCACGTTTTTCCACTCAACAGAATCTCTGAAGGCCTCACTTGAACTACCTCATCTCATTCTTAAGTTATTACTTTTTCCGTTGTAAATCCTTACGATCATGAACCGTTTGTCGAGCTAACCGACTTGTGCACTCTTGAGCTAATGGATTTGATTTATCCTCGAACTAACGAATGCGTGCAATATTTCGCCGCCTATCGCATAAGCTCTCCCGCGAGCTCCTCCCATTCGTTGAAATTTGTTCTGGGATATTACTTCTCGAAATGTCATCACTCTCCGTATCCCATCACTGTTTGTTATAGTTATTGTTGTTATGTATTCTTATACTTTTACTTATGATTCGAGACTCCATATGTTTGTGCTATGATTTTCAAATGATTAAAATAAATAATTATTTTAATGAAGATTTTTGATGATTTAGGATATATATTTGTTCTTGTTGAGAGGTTGTGAGAATTGTGAGTTGCAACAAAGATGGCGATGAGGTTAGGCTAGTATTATAGTGGATTTGGTTGATTAGTTTTGGCGTAAAAGAATTTTGGATAGTTTGGAAAATATGGCGGCATTATGGTTAAGTTTATGGTCAAGTCTATGGTTGATTTATAAAAATATGGTTGATTTATAAAAATATGGTTGCTAGGCGAGTTTTAAATAGGGGTAAACGAACGTTTAAAAATGTTTCGAAAGGTTTATTAAGTGCTGAAAGTCTTTAAAATATTCATGGAGCTTCTTAATATTAAAACGAAGGTTTAGGAACTTTTCTCAAATGATAAGTCGTTCCCGCTGGTTGTTTCTATATATAGCAAGTTTTTATATATATTTAGCGAGCTAAGGATTTTGGTTAGATGCTAGTATTTCACTAGTTCATTTTTGGAAATATAGAAATGGAGAGGATTAAATTAGGGGACGCTATTAACGTCCCAAAACTAAAAACTTTCCTAAAATGGAAACTTTCTATAAATAAAAACTTTTTGTAAGAACGTCATAACATCTTCATGAACTTAATCAGTTCGTAAAAACGCATTTTGTTGACTAAACTAAAGCACAAACATATATGGCTGTCTA